>JANFAB010000025.1:600000-838006 GCA_024613165.1 Pisolithus albus
CCAGGTACCTTCATACCGCTCATAGTGTATGAGCAGCTGCCTTCGGTACCACGTAATTCTGTATCTAATATGTTCAAAGTTTACCTTCAAAGACTGATTTACATCCAACGTTCGTGGCAGCCTATCTTCGCCGCAAAACTCATCATCAGTGAAACGCACCCCCGTTTTTGAAGACAGATGTACACGGGCGCCTCGCTGCGCTCGGTACCTACAGTGAAGAAAGAGCAGGTGATCAGCCGATCAACGGCATGACAATTAGTTATGAAAGATCAGCATAACGGGCGTGCATCCCATCCCAACTGTAAGAGAGATCCCTGTGGACTTAACTGTACTGTGTGCTTAGGTGCTGAGGGTACTCGGTGGAGGCTAAGGAGGTCACCATCCCCATACCATGTTTCGGACCGGATATTGTTAGAACACTGGTCCAAACAACGTGCTTCATGGCTGAAAGAGTGTAACAGTAGTATTGTGTTGAGTACTTCAAATAGCTGGTGGTAGTCTGTGCACGCACTTGAACGAGGAGCTGGGCAGAATGCCGGGAAATTTCCCAAAGCCTGGCTCGCCACTGATTTGGGGGGGCGGGGGTGTGCTGAACCGAACAACTTGGCTTCAAATAATTTGGTACTTACTTAAACTAGTGTAAGGCGAACGGACTCTACTTCAAGTTGTCCTGAGAGAGCCAAGTCATTTGGAACGCGGGGCAACCCCAGTGTGGCTCGCGACTTTAGGGTCATGCCAGTAAAAGAATTGAATTACCTCTAGTGATGGAGGGGGCCATATTTTGTGGAATACGTTCACTCTTTTCCCTTAGCGAGGGACTCCAGAAGGCTCGCCGGTTTTCCTCCCCGAGTGTAATCCCTCCCGGATTTTGCAAAATGCAACTCTTTGCGCAAAGATGTTGACTGCATTCTGAGGTGCGTAAGTCCCATTATTTAGTCCGGGATGCGCATGATCGACGTCAGTGTCTTCCTGACGTGGGGGAGCATTACACAAAAACGAGAGATTATCGGTTGTGATAGCAGACCTGTCCTGAGAGAGCTGGACGATACCTCACGCCATTTTGTCGCATCGCTAGGTTGTCGGAGAGGAGGTGTGTTATACTGAGATGGTGGAACCTGCAAGATTGGAGAATGGAAATGGAATTCAAAACTGGGTGGGCTATCATAAGACTGTGAAGAGCCGTCGGAAGGCCAAAAACGACGGGTTAGGATAGCTTTGCGTGTTTTATCGAGAAACGGAGCAGTTCGAAGCTATCGGGGGCCCTAAATTCCGCGTTTCAGTAGCATGAGAACTCGAAGAGCTTACCTCCACGGCGTTGACGTTTCCGCGTTTCACCTGGTACCGGATGGTTGGCAAGATGCCAGGGCTGGTGGAATATTTCTCGCAGAGATGGACGTTGCAGGAGTTGACAGCCCCAACGCATCTCTAGTTCTTTAGCGTGAATTGGCAACCTATCGGAGATAATCGAAACCTTGCGTTTGCGCTACTAGTAAAGAAGGCTACGCGAGCCCCAAGCCAAGCCTTGCAGGATGGTCTGGTTTCCTAAAGTCCCAGCGTTACGCGTGCTGCTGATCGGAGAACAACAAGAGTCGGGGACCGCGCGTATTCACTGTTGAGTGTGCTGGATGTCAATTTGAACTCGCCCATGTTGCATGGGGAGGGGAAGAGGATACTTCAATGTCTTCAGTCGAATGCCAAACTTTCCTTGCTTGGAACCTAACGCGAGAGATTCGGCAAACCGAGGCCACTGACGTGCTGGTAGACGATCCAAATCGTTTTCGGGATGTCGACGATGTTATCCAGATAGAGTCGACAGATTGAAAGCGAGATTATCTGCCTTGTGAGGCGTTGGTGTCAAGGAAGTTATACTTACCCGGCCGCCACTGAGCAAGGCCTGCAGACTGAACTGTCAAAATGAGCCACCTCACGCAACTCACTGCCTACTAAATGGGACATAACGACTGTGTGTTTCAAGTTTCCCTGAGGTATGTGTTTCATGATGGCCTGGGTAATTTGCGAGGCAAAGTCGGATGCCGGCGTTTCTCACATGAGCTTATTCGTCGTCCGTTCATACACCTCGAACACCAATTCGGACCGTCCTTCTTTCAAGTTTGAAAGATGGACACGAGAGAATATGTCGACACCTCCCTCATCGGTGGTAATGTGCCGACAGAGCTCAAGCAAGCTTTCTTCGACGTTTTTTGTGAACGAATAAAGAAGGTCAATGCGAAGGGATACAAGGGTTTCGAGCCCGAGATAGCCTCTCGAACTATTTGGAAAGAGATGTCAGTGCTGCCGAAGGCCGAGGAACCTGAAAAACTCGAAGCTCGCATTGTTTTCGAAATCATCGTGGAAGAGGGTAAGGATGCTGTTGATTTTCCAAGTTGTTTCGAGTTGACGGGACGGTGCTTGCACATGGCACAGACATGGTCAACCCGAACGGAGCACTGCACGGTGGTTGTTCTGCGTTGCTGATAGACAAGCATGTCGATTGCATCCCGCTGGTGGCCCGTGCTTGCGGCTGACGTTTGTGTAGCTGCTCGACGATGCCGATGGCACTTCTTAGCCTGGCAACCACAGGCCGCGCCGAATTCGGGGTGTCTAAATCTCTGAACATATGGTATCATGCCCCAGCCATGGTGTACGTCCAACTCCGTAACAACCTTCCCGTGCGCACCTTACGGTGCCTTTTCGTTATTAGTGGTGACCGGCTCCGCATCGTATGCACAACGCTGAGTTGCGGGAGCCGGGTATTATCCTCCCGTTGCGAGGTATATCGTCCTCTCACATGGGTTACTGTCACTTTCTAATGATATCTGAAGATTTGGGACACTACCACCCATCGGCTCGTAGCTTCTGGGGTTCATACTAAGATGCCGGCCTCAGCTCCGAAGTCGGTCGCCAAGCTGTAGTCTCATCCGCCGCTAAACTCGTACCATTTCGTGTTTGTGGATGGACACTGCTAGCTATCCTACCTAAATAACCTAAGCACTGGCTCCAAATCATACTCGTAAATAAATACGGATCTGTAACCGAGGGTATCCAATTAAAAAAGAGCGAAAGACCAATTTAATGCAAAAGAGTGACACTTGAGCTAGTATAGAGGGAATGAAAGGAATGTTGTTCCGAGTCCAATAATTTCGGGGGTAAGATATCTCGCGTGGATCGCCGTCTCCTCATTCCTTGTCGATCATCTTCGCAGGCTCATGTAAGTACTACCCTGCGCCGAGCCTTGCCCCATCGAGCGTAGGATATCCTTTCGCCTGTCTTCCCAAGCCTTCAACGCCTTCAAGAGTTGTACCACTTTATCTCTCTTGCCCTGTCGAACGTCGTTTATACTCACATTCCCCACCTTCACCTCGTTGTCAAGAAGAAAATCGAAGAGACGGAAAAGGCCCTCCAGTTTGTCGTCATTAGGTCCAGACGGGAACGCCGAGTCAGCAATGGGGGGTGACGTCGTCTTTCCTACCACGGATTCGGTTAGTCGGAGAATTGCAAGGCCACCGAAAAGGGGTCCAGTGGGATCTTCTACTTGGAGGGATTGGGGCAAATGCAGATTCGCCCAAGCTATCAAGCTATTGTCGATAACGGACTAGTGGAACGTTAGCATGTATAAGATTGCACCGGAAAGACTAAAACCAACACCATCGTTAACCTGAGTACTTGTTCGGCGACCTTCTCTCGATGGTCGCGGCGGCGTCAATTTGGACCCTTTAGGAGTTGACAAGTTCGAACCAGATTCACCCGTGTCATTAGTAACAGAAATGACTTGATCTAATCTCGGTTTGTTCTTCGGTTGGGAATCTTCGACTTGCGCGCTGTCTACCGAGGGCAGTCCCATGAGCACGCGAGCGTCCCTTGTCGAGAGTTGGTTGGGATTTTCGCGCCTCAGCGCTTTCTGCATGGCGTCCCGCGCTGTTGGGGATGGGGGTCTTGGCGCAGGATTCATGGCTTGAGCGACTGTTAGTGGTATCGTAGGGATATTCACCGAGGATACGACAGGCTCTTTGCGGACAATCAGCATCTCCCACAAATAAGAAGGAATAATGATACGCACTCGTATAATCTCTACCAATGGTCGCTTTCATGATAGCCTTCATCCACTCACGCACGACCAATTGTTCATCTGAACTGAACGAGTGTGTCTTGTCCGTTTCATGGATAATCCGAAAACCAAAACGTCCAGGGTCAATGTTCTCGTCCGCTACGACCTTGTACCCGGAGACATTGATGTAACCCTTGATTTTGGTCTCCTGGATGGGTCATAAACATCTGAGACGGTCGAAAACGAACTAAAAGTGTTACCGTCTTACTGCTGGTGCGTAAGATATAGAGGTGTGGCCCCTTGATGATGAAGTACCGGAGCTTCCAGGAGTTATAGTGATCGCCCTTCTTCCGCATCCATCCTGTGTGATCAGGTTCGCCAATTTGCTCGATGACACTTTTGCCAGGTGTAAGAGTAGTGGGAGCACGCGCACTCGGCTTCGCTGTGCCAGCGGTGGAAAGGGTGCGAGGCCGCTTAACAAGTGCCGCCGAGTCTTTCGAACCACGGTCTCTTTCTGACAGCGCTTCCCCCGTAGGACTGGGAAACTTTGTTTTGTCAGGTGAGATCCTGTCCCTTCTGAAGGGGTCATCGCTGTTTAACCTGCCATCTGACGTGGAGGGACGGCCAGCCGACTTGCGGTATAGTCGCGAAAGACCAAGCGACGAGGGCTTGTCTCCCTTTTCTGTTGACCCGTTCTCGTCCAGTATCGTCCTTTAACGGTATGACGACAGTGAGTTCGTACCTCAAATAGAGACGTCGAACGGAGAAGACATACGAAGTGATCCTAGGTGGAGGCTTCCGGGACCTTCCAAGTGAAGTTGGAAATGTGGCTCCGAACAGACTCAACCGTTCCGTTCCTTTGAGGGCCGCTTCCACGCCTCGTTTGGCACGACTTTGGCGACTGAGAACAGACGTATCGTCCGAAGATGTGCGTTTCGGCCGCGGCGACGCAGTGCCGGATGAAGTACCGTCTTTGGAATTATTCGAAGATGATGCCTTGTCTTTTGCAGACACGGATGACTCGGTCGAACGTCCAAACAAGCGACGGCGTTGTCGCGAAGAAGAACGAGGGGCCTCGCCCTAGAACACATTCTGTTAATTCAACTTACTCGGATTAGAAGAGAAACACCAACGTCGCTCAGAGCACCACGGTCGTCTTCATCGGTAGGTGCTGGGGGCCCTTCGACGGTTTCTTCATCATGATTGTTAAGGGAAGGGTCGCTGGGAGATAGCGACAGCCGTCTGGGGCGAAAGTTCAAACCCAACCCAGTGGTGCCGAGTAGTGTAGCCTTCTCAATGCCTGCGGCGACACCATTGCCTTCGACAGACCCCCTCGCCGACGCCCTCGGAGAGGCATTAACCAAACTCGCGCCCGTACTGGAGAGACTAGATATCCGGTTGGGAGACATCGGACTGGCCGTGATTTCCGGGTTTGGACTTCCGGGTGGTCCCACGCCCAGTAAGACCGAACTTGGTGGTATCGCAGCTTGGGCGGCTCCCATGCTTGCAGCGAACGACGGACTGTTTAATGAATTCGTTATGGACGCCGTACGCGAATGCGAGTATATATACGACTGTGGCATCGGTGGCGTCATCTGCGAGTGCGGGTGGGACGGTGTCGGGGATGCAGCTTGGTTCTCACGTCCGGGGGTAGCTGGAGGACGGTGGAGCTCGGCTATGGCATTGGCGATACGCATACGCTTTCCAAAGGCCAGAATACCAATTTCGGTTTTGAGGAGGTTGATATCGAGCTCAAGAAGAACATCCCCAGTAATCTCTTGTTCTAGAATGCAGATGCGAGATCATCGCGCGCCCGCGCCCGACAAGTATATGACTGCTTACCGATGAACTTGTCGCATACGTCCTGACCGAAGCCCTTGGATTTGAGCCACTCAACGACCTCCTCGACACTCCATTCAGATGGAGGAACAGCTTTTTTCTCTGTCTCCATGTCTTGCCGTGGGGACTGCAACGTGGCGGTCGAGGATTTGGCGGTGGATAGTGCTAGGTTATGCTTCAAGAGTTGAGCGGAGTTTCGTTGGCTGCTACCAGCGGTTAAGGCGGGCGATGGGAGCCCATCAAGCACCTCGCACCCGTCGCGTGCCGAATTAGAGGTATACGTCACTTGAGCGCTTGGTGTAGGACTGACGGGTAACGGAACTAGATTCGCTGATAGCGGTCGCTGGGCTTCAGCACCCTGCACATTTGCTGAGGTTGGAGTAGGCAACAGTGGAGGAGAGCGTTGCCGACCTGGTGGTGGCGAGTGAGGCAGCGGACTGGAGACACGGGCCGCCACTTTCTCCAAAGATTTCTTGAGGCTTGTAGACTCTTTCGTAGGTACCGAGACATCTTCAGGAGGAAGAATGGCAGAGGAGGTATCTGTGGAATCCTTGCGTACGCGATCTCTGTGAAGACCGTTACGTGGGATTTCATCTTCGTCTTCTTCAGGGATATGGGGGTGATTATGTGTAAAGTGCATGTTCTGCAGGTGTTGTAAAGCACCTTCGTCGTCTTCGCCCTCGCTCTCGTCGCTCATCTCGACTTCGATCGGGGGAGCTGATCGCAAGGCCGCCTCAGCGGCTGCTTTCTCTTCTACGACTTTGCGGGCTTCCAGTGCTAGCCTGTCTCGGGCACTGCGATGCCATCCATCGCCACCGTTTGCAACACCTATTTCCCCGTCTGTCTCCATATCATCGGTATCCCCATCTCGGGTGCTTGCAAAACTGAAGCTTCCGGCACCGTCGCGGTCGTTTTCGCTACTCCCAAGTTGCTCGATTGCTTTTTGGACGTCGGTCATTGTCGCTTTCATGACCTCTCCCTCGACCGAACTCGGACCCCCTATGGCGACACCTATATTAGATTCCGAGTCATCTCCGGCCAATGACGTCGTCTCTCTGTCCTCTGGTAGGGGTTGCAAGGAGCCATCAGAACGAGTATAGGTTGGGTCCGCCGGTGTCGTATAGTTTCCTGGGAAGAGACCAATTTTGCCCTCTCGATTCCGACCCTAACAGTGGTAGATCAGTCAAATGTTTCTACATCATGTCTTCCCCCATGAGATAGCAGGGTATGATACAAAGCACGCTAGGACTGCGGAAAGGGGTCCCACGTGCAACCATCTGGGCTGCGAACAGTAGCGGAAGTGAGCTTACCTGCCACCAACCGTCACAATACTGGTCGTCCTTCTCTATGACCTCGATGGGTTCTCCAACTTGGAAAGCTATCTCGTCATCATTCTCCGGTTGAAAGTTATGAAGTGCAAAGACGTATTCAGGCATGGTTGTAATCTTGCTGTGCGTGCCTGCGGACGTCGCAGGTAAAGAAAGTTGAAACGTTGTCCCGTCAGCCGAGCGAGTGATTGGCGCAGACTTGAGTTTACCAAAAGCAAAAGTTGGTCTGTGAACCAAGTTGGAATCTCCAGCAAATCTGCCAAGGTCAGAGCCGCGCTTCAACGACCTCCAGCGTTGGTGGACACTAAGCCAGTGCACAGCGAAGGAACGTGCCAGTCATGATGCATGATGGCCCTCGGCTAAAACCGGTTCGCCCACATCGCGAACCAGTTCGATCTGTGATCTCCGTCTTCTGGCTGGCACACAAAATCACTCCGTCTATGCCATGTCCGTCAACAAATTGAGTGAGAACTGGTCTAGATCTTCCAACATACTGCTTCTAACCGGTGTGCAGCGTTCGTTACTGGAAACCCTAATAAGCTGATAGAGACGCAATATATTCTCTCCCAGGGCTTTCCGATAGAGATAGATTCAGCAGATCTCGATAGCAAGTTGACGGTCTCATTTTTACTAACGCTAAGCATTGGTCCTAACGCGCTACCCAGTCCCCGAATTACAGGGTACTACTCAGGAAATAGCCATCGCGAAATGCCGGCGAGCTTCAGAACTGGTAGGTCACGTCCACAATCGCATCCTGATCCGTTTAGATTACCACCCCTGCGGTAGCTTGGACGTCCATGCATCACGGAAGATACAGCACTTTGCTACAAGGCGCTGAAAGGGTTACCCGGCCCGTACATTAAACATTTTATGAAAAATCTTGGTCATGAAGGTTTGTCCCGCATGCTCACTGTGTTTCGCGACGGTGACGCTGTTCCACGGAAGGGCTGAATAAACTTTTGGTCGGCTTTGAGACTAAGGAAGCTTATGCACTATGCACGTTCGCTTACAGCGCTGGTCCTGGTTCTGAACCTCTCCTCTTCGAGGGACGCACTGACGGCACAATCGTGCCCCCAAGAGGTCCCCCTGTGTTTGGATGGGATGCTGTTTTCCAGCCTGACGGTTTTGACAAAACGTGAGTCTCCGTCTTTCTCAGCTGACTGTCCCACCCACGACCAGCAAGTTACGCGGAAATGTCAAAGGAAGAAAAGAACATCATATCGCACAGATATCGCGCATTGGATAAGCTAAAAGCATACCTGGCTACCCTATCCACCGCACAGACATAGGCTATTCGAATTGACCACACCTGCACGCACATTTGTTTGCCGCAATTATGATCCATGAATATACGAATTGTATGGTATTATCTTTAGACTTACATGCCTTCCTACGAGGAGTCGTGTGGAAACCGAGACTACTACGCTCTCAAAATCACCAATTTTGCGGCGACGCGATAGGGCAAGCGATATCCGCCAACAAGTGCGCCGGGCTGTAAATTGATCTTTGAGGGAGCTGGAGTTGTGCGGTATTCGGAAAGTTGTATAGCCGGGTAACCTTTGACTCAGGATACAAAACGCGTATAACACACCTTTCAAATTCTTCCTACGTCTTGTAAGGTTAGGTATATGCCACTCCAAGGCACGAGATGCACGGGACACGGATGCGTAATGCACACAGATAAGCAGATGGGCTCTAGAAACACTAAGAAAGCACCATCTCTTCACTTTGAATGTTTGAGCCTCTTAGGCTCAATCACAGTCATGGTTCCGTACTGGGGTATTAGTTTGCGACTCACTTAGCAAGATTCATGCTTTAGGAACCAGTGTCGATACTCTCCCTTTTTTTCTTGATCCCAACAACCGAGTCCCGTTGACGCTTCAGCACGTTATTGCACGGGAAGGATATCATCAGACCAGCGAGCATCCTGCGAGAAATCTCCAGAAACAGGTTCTGTGTGGGAGTTCTCCTAATATTCACAGGTTCCATGGGTAGTGACTAGATGGTTCAGAAGCCATGTGGGTGGCAAACACACGAGATAAACAGGTTCATCCAGTCTGACCACATACTGTACCGCACTCGGAGACGTGATTACTTGAATTCATTCATTTCCCTTTCATGTCTTGCCCAGGAAGGCCAGTGTCACGGTGAACGATTCTGTACGCTCACGGCCATCTGTGGGGCACAGAACCTGCTGCGTCCGCATTTTTTGAAGCCCCACAAGTACGCGGGGCACGGGTTATCTTTTAGGTGCAGCAGCGCTGAGCATGAAGTATGTAGATAGGAACGTTGTCTCAATTCCGTCGGATCCTTGCTAGTATAGTGAAGTGGGAACGAGTTTCCCTTTCCGGACATCTCACTGACCACAAGTATGAGTTTTTCCCGAAGTGTCATCCGCCCAGCAAAACCGCATGGCAGCATCGTTGCCCTTCATTAGCTGCTTTCTGAAATCCATATCCACGCTTGCTGTGAATCGCTGACAAGCGTGCTAACCACAGACACCAGACATAATCTCTACCGTATAGGATCTGGCAAAAATTTCGTGCCCCGACGAGCAGTTGATCACCTGAATATGTCACTGCACACGCCCCGCAAGAAACCACGAATACACTTCGACGACGATGAGGGTTTTAAGAAATCTCATTCAACCAGTTTTGGCCCTTCTAGCCCCCTCCAGAAACAGCGTGAACAGCTCCCAATAGCAAAGGGTGAGCGTGCTTCCTTGCCCTCGAAACGCATCCCTCCCACAAATTTACCCGCTGGTAGGACGCGACGCCCTAATACGTGAAATTCGCGAAAACGATGTTACCATTCTCCTCGGTGAAACAGGGTCCGGAAAAACTACCCGTACGTATCCGCGGCGTGTAACCCGCGGATTCACTCGCACCTGCACACACTCTCACTCACCATACGTTCAAGCACAGAAGTTCCACAATATCTCCTCGAGGCAGGGATGGCTGGGAAAGGCATGATCGCGGTAACTCAGCCCCGTCGGGTTGCCGCCACCTCTCTCGCTGCACGCGTTGCCGCAGAGCGCGGTGTCAAATTGGGCAGTCTGGTGGGATACTCCGTCAGATTCGACGAAGTCTGCGGTGCAGACACCAAAATAAAATACGTCAGTGATGGCATGCTCGTGCGCGAGCTCCTGTCCGACCCATTATTGTCCCGGTACAGTGTCATCGTCCTCGACGAGGCACACGAAAGGACGCTCCGAACGGATTTCTTAATTGCGAGCCTGAAATCGATACAGATGAAGAGAAAACAACCTGCCGACGGGAAGAGAAAGGGCAAGGGCTCATCTTCGGAGATAAATCCTCTCAAGATCATCGTCATGAGCGCCACCCTGGACGCGGAAAAATTCAGCAGGTTTTACCACAAGTCAGTCTTCCCGCTTGAATCCGAGGCTCGATCTTAAATTATTTTCCAGCGCCCGCATTTTATACGTGAAAGGACGTCAACATCCTGTCAAGATATTTCACACGGCCGTGAGCCAGACGGATTATGTCGAGTCCGCTTCACGGGCATTTTTTCAAATCCATCTCGACCAGCCGCCAGGAGACGTGCTCATCTTTCTGCCAGGTACGGTGACCGCGGGATTCCATTGTTATATCCTCGGTAGTTAATGCTATCTTCCAGGCCAGGAAGACATCGAAAGCCTTGAAAAAACTATCATACACAATGCCAAGAGACTGCCTGTGAGTGTCACGAATGTACGTGCACAAATCCACTTGTCCGAGGAACGGGCGCAAGCGTTCTGCAAGGTCTTGCAACTCTCGCCTGACCATCTGTGCGCAGGTACTCGTATGTCCCATGTATGCGTCCCTACCGCCGTCCCAACAAGCACGAATATTTTCTGCTACCCCTCCCAAAACGAGGAAGTGTATATTGGCTACCAATATTGCTGAAACGTCCATAACGATACCTGGCGTGAAGTATGTAATAGATACTGGGAAGTGTAAAGAAAAGAGATACCTATCAAAAGATACCGGTGGAGGTAAGGTCCTTTTTCCTCCTTCCTTTCTCCGTGGGCACGGACTTACCCCCCGCCCGCAGGTTTCGATACCTTGTTGACTCGGGATATCACAAAAGCATCGGCCTTGCAGCGCGCTGGCCGTGCAGGCCGCGAGGTACGTGCTTCAACGTCTTCTCCGGAATGGGTTTCCGACGCCACATAGGGTCCTGGATTCTGTTTTCGCTTGTATACTGAAGAAGCATTCAATAACCTAGCAGCCGCCTCGGAACCCGAGATTAGACGGTGTAGTCTAACGCAGAGCGTTCTAGAGTTGAAATGCCTTGGCCAGGACTTGGAAACGGTTGAGTTTATGGACCCACCTGACACCAATTCAGGTGTGTTTTGTTACGCCCTTCGTATGGAATCGCAGGTTGAGATGTATTACAGTTATAGCTGCCCTAAAAACGCTTTGGATAATAGGTGCGTTGGGTAACTCCAACGAGATCACTCCCCTGGGTAGACAAATGTCGTCTTTCCCAGTGGAGCCCTACTTGGCGCGGATTATCTTAGCGTCAAGTGCCCACGGATGCACATCCGAAGTCATTGACATTGTCTCCTTAATCTCGTCGTCTTCGAGTTTATTTCTTGATATAAGTGACCAGCGCGATGCGATTGCAAGTGCCCGTAGCAAATTCCGCCATCCGAGCGGGGACCACCTGACCATGCTCAACGCGCTTCGCGCGTACCAGGAGATGGCTGAAACAGAGAACAAAAGCTCACGAAAGGAGTGGTGCAAGCAACACTTCCTGAACGAGCGGACGATTGCAGAGGCACTCAAAATCCGGGACCAGCTGCGGTCAACATGTGGAAGAGTAGGTCTGGATTGGCGAGCTTCGAAGAAAGACAGCGAGGAGCCTGTGTTGCGAAGTTTTACTGTAGGGTTGATACAGCAATCGGCATTGCTGCAACCTGATGGGTCGTATAAACAGTTGATGGGACATTCTGTACGATTCTTTCTTTTTTCTTTTCTGCATCACATCCTGATATGTCATGGTTCTTCATCTAGGTTGTTAAGATCCATCCGGGTTCGACATTGGCCGACAAAAAAGTACCAGCAATTATATTCGATGAGCTGGTAAGTTGTGCCTCTCCTGGTGATCGAGCACTGCCAGTTTAATCACGAAAATACAAGGTGTACACGAGCCACATTTATGCACGTGGTGTTTCATCTGTTCCGAGGAGTTATTTCAATGGTGCCACTCCCGCGCTTCCCAATGGATCATGATGAATTGCCTTTTGGCTCCATGATTTAACTGGTCCCACTTGATGTGGCGGACTGCGATTGCGATCAGATCGCAGTTTTGATTCATGAAAGTAGCTCCTAAGTAGCCACTGCTTTCCAGGAACTTGACTGCAAGGAACGTTCTACGTGGTCATATAATTTGCGTCCGCCGTGTCCGCTCCGAACACCGGACGGGTTTCCTGAAGTAATAAAGCCAGGGCGTGTTCAGGAAATTCATTATCTCGCGGTCATAAACGAACTAGCAAAGGGTCAGCAATAAAGATAATCGGCTTATCGAGAGACCGACGGTCTTTGACGGGGTTTGCGGGCCGTGCAACATGTGAAGATGCTGGTTCCGTGCCCCGGGGAACGTTCATCCCTACTAGTGTTAGTAGTGTCTGCAATCAAAGTTTGGGATACACGCGGGACCCATGGCTGAGGCCATGAGGGTCGTGATGATATCTTGGACAATGATATCAGCCCGTGTGACATGGACATTGAGGTAGTTTAGAGGCTCGATTGGTGTCCGTCGGAGCCAGGTCTCACGGTAATCGCCACCGACGGGCGCCAATTCTCCAGCGTTTAGTTTGATACGCCATAGTCGAGCAAGTGTCGAAGGCTAACCCCCCCTGTCGACCGGGACATATGTACAACTCGAAAAACCTCGAGCTGCCACCCGGTGCGATCGAGGAGGTGACAGGCAATGCTTCTCGCGCCACAAAAGGTTCGGTGTTGTTTCAACGTCTCACATCGCGTTGTAACTCACTGCGAGTAACCAGAACTCGTAGCTCTATGGTTCCTTTACATACGCGACTACGCGGGAGGAGGATTTGGCGTGCGCACGGGCAAGTCGCTGAAACTGGTCGAGATATCAATTCTTCCCAAGGGCGATGAACCAAAGAGACAAGAGGCGAGGGTCGTTTTGGAGATGACCGTGACGGAAGGTGCGGCGTACACGATGATGACGGCGTTGCACCCGCTACATACGAATCCCCTCACCCCCCATAGACATGCTCAACTTGGCTGGAAAGCTGCACGGAGCATGCATCACTTACATCGTAGATATGTGCGCTATCGTCTCGTCGCTTGTAGACGTGGTGTGTACCGTAACCAAATCTTACACAGCTGCTCGACGCTACCGATTATTGCAATATTGCATGCCCAGGGGGGTAGTGGCGATCCCGGTGTCTCTCAGCAGATCGATACCACATTCCATGCGCCTGCCTCGTTGTATGTCTGCTACCTTGTTTTTCTTTGTTTCTCATATGCCATCACGCTGAGCCGATGCTGTATGTAGAGGCGACAAACTCAAATTGATCACGACGAGCACCACAGTAGGAGGACGTACTACGAGTGCTCGGATAGACGTAAGGCTTCTGACCGCTCTTCGTTTGTTTTCCTGATTGAATTCTCCGTGCGCTATTATGGCTACCACAGTTGTGGGATACCACACACCATCGTCTCGTCGCGTCTGGAACGCAAGTTAAAATGGAAGCATCGCGGTCTAAACTTTGAAGGCTCGGGCGGGAAGGTCTGGCCCACTCTGGAGTGTAGTACGCGCTTACTGTAAAGTAAAAGCGTATGGCGTCATGCGAGTGCAACCAAGTTATAGTTCAATGTGTGATCGCGCCGTGTAGTTCGATGAGGAAAGATAAGATAACCGCCGGACACGGCCGATGCGACCATATTTCCATCCAGTGACTCTTCTTCATATGCCTACAATTTCTGAAAACGGATCAGCTGCGTCTCAGAGATGATCCAGCACGTTGAGACTGTCGAAAAATCCCTGCTTGCGGGGAGGTGGAACTCCCAGCTCGATCCAGAGACCCACTCCATCTTACAATTAGCCAAGGCCACGGTCGATGGTGACTTCCGAACCGTGCTGACTTCAAAATATGCACAGGAACTGTTCCAGGCCGACCCTCGGGTGTCTGTGGACCGGCCGTATTCAGAACTGTTCTCATGGAAGTTGCAATCTGTGGACGACGAACGGGAACGGGAGCTCATCCAGCTCATACTGGCAGTCGCCTGCTTGCACACGTTCGTCCAGGTCAACTGGACGGGTCCAAACCTAAATTTCAAGCTTTCGGACATCATTTCTTTCCCCCAACACCAACCACCCATATCCGAAGAGGCTTTGAGCGTAAAAGCTATCGCCGAACTAGCTCATGGTGGGGAACCTGCGTACCATCTGGCCCAGTTCCCCGTCTTGTTTCGGTTTGCACAGATCATCCTTGGATCCCCTTACGTCCACTGCAGATACACCCCATGGTGGCGATTGCGGGCGGCCATCATTCATGAACGTCTTCTTGATGAGGCCGTTCCAATGTCACCCGAAGTTCTGGACTCTCTTGCGCCGTTAGTGGAAACGACCACTTCCGACCCTGACCTCGCAGGCCAGCTATTGCTGGAACAAGGGTTGCTTGAACACATCTTTTCTCACGACAAAGCTGCAGCGGAACTCTTTGTCCGGGCAGCCCGTGCGACTGGGCTCCAGTATGAACTTACGGGAGCGTTGGGAAAGCGAACAAAGTTTCAGCAAAACGATTTGAGCCAACTCGTGCTTCTGGCTGAAAGCCGTAATGTGGATAATTCCTCCGACAAAAAAAATGCTGCCAAGTCTATCGATGGCGTTGCTACCAGGGTTCCGGAAACCCTTTCATTAAATGACGACACCCTCCTGGAGCAGACAGAATTTACGTCGACAGCCACCGCAACAGGGAAGGCGGCGCTCAGCCATTTGGATCCGTCATCACAGCCACCTCTCCAGCCACTCGACCAATGTATCCTGTTATCCCTCTGCCTGAACGTGCGCAACACGTCCCCTTCACACGGTCTGACAGCGGAACAGATGTCACCTTATGTGGCCCGTGTCATCTCACACCCTCAGAACTGGTCAGTTCACACTATGGCACTTTTACTGCGTTCGCGTCTCGAAGCATCAAGAACGAGGACCGTGGAACGATCCACCTTGCAACTCCAAGCGCTGGTAGACCAGATGCCCACCGCTGACTCTGAGCTGTCCGAACGGCTGTTATACTTCCACTCGGTACCGCTGCCAAGCAAGTGGGAGATGGAACGTGAACTAGCACTACGTTTCCTGTCCATCGGCGTGGTCAAATCGGCGCTCGAAATATTCGAGCGACTGGAAATGTGGGAAGAGGTAGTCAAGTGTTGGCAATCGATGGAAAGGAATGACAAAGCTATCGCTATCGTGCGCGATCTCCTCGAGGGGCGCAAAGAAGAAGCCGACAGTGTTCTCGCTAAAGCCAAGGATCTGCCTCTGAGCCGGAGGGTTTCCATGGACATCGCCAGGGAAGCTAAGCTTTGGTGTTTGCTCGGAGATCTAGAACCCGATAACGCCATAAAACATTACGAGCATGCATGGAAGTTGTCCATGGAGACCTCCGGCCGTGCAATGCGTTCGTTAGGCGGTTACTACTTTTCTCGCGGGAAATTCGCGGATGCGGTGACATGCCTCAGACGAGCAGTTGCAATCAATCCCCTGATAGCTCGTTCGTGGTTCGTGCTCGGATGTGCCTACGTCCGAATGGAAAACTGGGAAGGGGGACGAGATGCTTTCAGTCGCTGCGTCGCCATCGACGACGAGGATGCCGAAAGTTGGAATAACCTGGCGACGATGTACCTCCGATTGGATGCCGCCAAAAAATCTCCCCAGGACGGGGGGATTGACAAGGTAAGTTTGACACCGTTCGGCGACCAGGATGGCTAAACTTAAGTTCAATGTCCAAGGATGGCGATCGATCCGATGATGCCGTGACATTTTCAAACAAGATGTTGGCATTCCGTGCTCTCAAGCGGGGCTTGAAATACAGCTACGATAACTGGCGAATGTGGTCCAATTACATGATCGTCGCCATAGACGTTGGTGAGCTTTCTGAAGCGTGCCGTGCTCAGGCCCGGATTGTCGAGGAACGTGCCGACAAAATGGGCGTGGAGTGCGTGGACGACGAGGTCCTTGAGCGTCTCGTCGATGCTGTGACGAGAAGACAGGGTGATGACCCTGACCAGCCGACCATGGAAGATAAGCAAGGAACAGTGACGGGTGCTGTTCCAAGCGAAGATCACGGTCTGGTGAGAAGAGTCGTGGATCTCTTTGAGAGGACCATTCTTCCGCGAGTCTCTTCTTCTCGGATTTTTCGCACTTATGCACGCCTTCTTACTTGGCAATCGCGGTGGGAAGATGCATTGAATGCTCATCTCAATGCATACCGTTGCGGCCCTGCGGGGACGTTCGAAAAGGGGGAGACCGAGGTTGAGAAGTGGCGTGAAGCCGTGAACGAGGTTGGTGAAATCGAAGATATCCTGGCTAATTTCGGCCCGCGAGTGGAAGGCTTCGACTGGAAGCACCAAGGGCGGAGTATTCTGAGGACGTTCATCGGTCGTTCGAAAGATTTTGAGGATGAGCCGGAGTGGCCGCGATTAACAGAGATGTTGGATTGGCTACGAAGCGGGGAATAGCGACAGCAGGAATGAGATGGTGAGAGAACATGAGAAGTGACATAGTGGCTCTGTATCGTATGCGTTCGACGGTGTGTATTAATGAATACAGGAAATATTTCGTGGGGGGAAAAAGGCAAAACCGTCTATTAATACAGCCGATTGGACGTGGATAAGCATGTGAAAGCACAGAGCTGATGATGAGAAGCATGGCTGGCTGGTTATCATGGATATGATGGAAACTACGCTTCCCAGTTTAGTGCCACTGCCATGCGATTGAGGATCAGAGTTGTAAGAAGTTCAGTGACATAACTGAGTGCAGAGTGTTTGAGAATGAGGCGTGCGGAGAATACGTCTTCTGGTTGGCTTAGCTCCCAGGCTGCGACGGTAGAACGGCCGTCCACGCACTGTAAGGGGGCACTAATCAATAGAAGCATTGGAGAGGAGTAGCCGGCGCACCTCCATTTTTTGGGGCGAGACCTTCCACTTGAGTTCTTTCCCTGTTCGCGTGGTGAAATACCGGGAACTGCATTCTTCTAGGTCATTGGATAGTTCTACACTATCTGCCATGAAGGATAACGTACGAGCTGTTTTCCTTCTTTTGACGGAGGTGATTCGACATACTGGTTTGTTCGCCATTGCCGTATACCATATATCCACGTGCATTAGCTGGTCCAAAGTAGAGGAAGGCACTGGCAGGACCCATGATATCCGGATGTTGCTGACTCCACTCGGCCTCGCGGGTTACCTTTACGACGCTAGGGTTTTGGTAGACCTGGAAGAAATTGGTATGTTACTGGTCTGCAGCGCGCGCATCGGCCGACCTAACGACGAACCTGTTCCCTGGAACAAGACCGGCATTATTAGCAGCGAGAAGCATGCAGAAAACAACTGGGGCTCACACAGTGCATGCTGGTCTGCCCTCCAAATCCTCGAAGCGGAATGAGAAGGGATCAGACCCAAACTGGAGGAGCACGTAAGTGTTAGACATGCTAGAGTAGACGAGGGGAAAGAGAGGGGGGGAGGGGGAGAAAGCTGGCTACGGCGCCAGGATGGAGTCGAGGCTACTTACCTTTTGACGAACAAGGAGCTGCTGGATCGGGAATCGGGGGGAACATAAGATTAACACCCATGCACGCCACGTGGGTTCTGTGATTACAAGAAGCAGGCCACGTGGACCGTGGTCGGATTACTCGTTTTGGCGTGTTGGGTTCCGACGGTGTGGCCGACACCTGGCGCGATTCAGAATGGCCAGCTGAAATGGCTGCGGTCCGATGCTGAGATTGAGAATGGAATCCATCGAATGTGAGAAAAGAAAAATAAAACAATAAAATAAACAGGGCTACTAGGCTTCCGAGGCGTAAAAACATGCGTAATCTTCATGGGTAACTACGTGGGCTCAGCACTATCGGAGGAGATTTGGCACGATCGACCTACGTACACAAATTCTGACCAAGGTAACATGATAATGTCCCGGTCTTACTTACGCCACCCCAGCGACCCTATTAACTCTGTGTGTGATAGCGTAACCTCGGACGGAAACACACGTGCCTTGCCAACCGGCGCGGGGACTGAGTCATTCGTACACTTGGAGACCGGTTAGATTACCGCCCAAGATCCACTATTGCGAGCAAAAAAAGACGGCATACCGTGTACGATACCTGCAAAAAACTCGTTTTTCAAGGAAAAAAAATAAAGAATGTTTGGTCTGATATACGCACCGTAAAACAGCGTCCACACAAGGATAAACGTGAATATGTTGTCTTGACCTGGGTTTACCAGTTCGCCAACCCCTCCAGGCAGATATCGAGACGGCTTTCCCTTGCAATTGACAGCATACATCACGAACGACGTCGAGAGTACTGAGATGGCGAACAGGGCAAACCCCCGCCAATTCTGGAGACCAAGGATTCCAGCTACGGCTCCTGCAAAGCACGCGGAGATGAACTTCACAGATGTAAGGCACTGATTGTGAAGGACATTCGGCAGAGAGTAAAGTTGAGCTGTAGGGTCCGCCGTGGATGCCATACCGTCGAACGTGAACAGCGTTGCAGCGGCCACAGGCTTGGCCGGCGAATTACTTTCCCACGAGTCCTAATGGCACTAATAACAAGTCCTATTTATTTTATTTATTTATTCCACCAACGATGATATCACTGCCCGGGCACTCGTCCGCCTTCGTGGCCGCTGTACCTGTCGCTATGTTGCCTTGGTACGAACCAGATGTTCGTTTGTGTATACGGCGAAGTGTGTAGGACCCGTGTTTAAGGCCAGACGTTGGTCACACGATCACTCGTGAGATGTTTTGATTCGGCCTGCAGGCGCCCACAGAGACAAGGAGAGCCAGGACGCGAGGGCTGCGGTTTCCCGTACATCTTTCCCCAACTTTCCCGTCCTTCGTCAGTAGAGGAGTCTTAGGGAACTGTTTCGGCCGTGTCCCCCTAGACTCGACATGACATGATCGTCCAAAAACGGAAAGCTAATCAGAAGCCTTCACCACGCCTGCTTTGATGCCCTCGACAGCGTCCAATCTCTCAAGGAGAACCCCCTCATCGCCCTATTCTGTTATCGAGAGCTTAACAGCCCAGTCTAGCACTCGCACTCGTCATGTCCAATCTTCACAGGATACTGGATGAAAAACTTGTCAGGGTCGGCGTACTGGGTGCTACAGGCACCGTCGGGCAGCGCTTTATCAGTCTGCTCTCTAATCATCCATGGTTCATCATCCACGCCCTCGGCGCATCTCCTAGATCAGCTGGGAAGCCTTACGCCAAGGCGACCAACTGGAAACAGACCACACCGATACCCTCCAACGTCCGAGAGATCATCGTGCAAGAGTGCAAACCGGAGCACTTTGGTGACTGCGCCATCGTCTTCTCCGGGCTAGACGCCGACGTGGCAGGTGATATAGGTGAGCCATCCGATAGATGGTTTTCCCTCTTCTAGGGGCTAATAACCTACCTGCGCTGCATTCAGAGGGTGCATTCAGAGCGGCCGATCTGGCTGTATTCTCCAATGCCAAAAATTATCGGAGAGACCCCTCGGTCCCCCTCATCGTACCCCTTGTTAATGACTCGCACCTTTCCATGATTCCCCAGCAACAAGCTCTGCATCAACCTCCCCTTCAGAAGGGCTTTATTCTCACCAACGCCAATTGTTCAACCACGGGTCTGGTGGTACCCCTCCGCGCCCTCGAGAAATCATTTGGGCCCATAGAGGCGTGCTTCGTCACTACCATGCAGGCCATATCTGGCGCAGGCTACCCCGGGGTCTCGGCCCTAGACATCGTCGACAACGTCGTCCCCTACATCGGCGGCGAAGAGGAGAAAATGGAATGGGAGACGCTCAAGATTCTCGGAGGGATTGCTGAAGAAGATGGGAAAAAGGATTTCGACATGCACTCACGCTATCCTCTCCGTGTTTCTGCTTCGTGCAATCGCGTTCCTGTCATCGACGGCCATACCATGACCGTCTCAGTTCGCTTCTCGCGTAGACCACCGCCCAGCCCACAGCAAGTTCGCGAAGCACTCGTTGCGTATACCCCCGAGGCCCAGTCTATGGGCTGCCCTTCTGCTCCCGTGCATGCCGTGTTCGTGCATGAGGAGCCAGATCGCCCTCAGCCTCGTCTGGATCGCTATTACCAAGACGGTGCCGGCGTTTCCGTGGGGCGCGTACGTCAATGCGCTGTCTTGGATATTAAGTTTGTCGTGTTGGCAAACAACGTGTCTATTGGCGCAGCGACGAGCAGTATCATCAACGCAGAGCTAGCTGTCCTCAAAGGCGTCGTGAAGCTGCCAATTATGTAAATGAATTGCGTTGGTTAACTACGGAGTAAAATGCAGATATTAATATCTTGAAACAATCGTGTTTGTACACATTACTGGAAACTTCTCACTATGGCGTATACGTACGGTTGCAACGTGAAATGCGGTATCAAGTCTAGCGAAAGGGTGCCAAGGCAGACTGAGACCAGGGTCCTACCCTGCCCTTGACGATCGGTCCCTCATCTGCACAAACGTATCAATCATATTCATCATGTTACCAATACCCTTCGCTTCGGGAAGCCATTCGCCATTGTTGACGCATAGAATCTTCATCCGCTCGTGGTACATGAGGTCGGGGAGCAGCTTGGGGGTAATCAAGAAGTATTGACAACTGTCAGGCTTGCAGGTGACTTCGACCATCGAGTCGTGGACAGCACGTTCAGCCCGTTGATCCATACCCTACGTAAAATTGATCAGTCGGAGGTCCATGGTAAAACTTGTTCCGACAGACCTGATTAATCTCGTCCACGAGGGAGAATGGGGTACGTGCTTCTTCTGTTAAGCTCATCAGGTACAAGATAGTGGTCAGGGATCGCTCCTAGGGTGCGGGATTAATACGGACGTGATTTGGTGGCAGGGTGAAAATATACTTACTCCCCCAGATTGCCGCTGACCAGTCAACAGTGTCAATTTCTCCTTGTCGCGGAACTTCACGAGAATGTCAATGGCCCACTTCTCGTAATCGTCGTGGGGGCTAACTCTAATTTCTCCCGCGCACCCAATTCCTGTGTACATGCTTTCATTGAGATACGAGAGGACCCTGTGGGTCACGAACTCACGATCAAAGGCTGCAGAGAATTTTTTCCCGATACTTGCAACTAGTCTCTCTAATGCGGGCTGCCAGTTATCCTGAAAAAAAAAAGTATATCACAAGTCATGAGGGGAGTCATCAAGAACACTTACTCTGGCAAACTTGATATCACGTTCGAGCCCTAGACACTTTTTCTCTTTATCTTCTATCCTCTTACTAAGATCTCCAATCTATAGGTAGAGGGGGGTAAACAGCTCATTAGATAAAACAACATGGCAGCCGTACCTCCGCCTTCCTGCGTTCGTACTGGTCCACAACACCTGGATTTGTTATCATGATCAGGTCAAGGTTGGCCTTCTGAGTCTCGAGCTCGGCCCGCAACTGGTCTACCGTTCTTTCGTGCACAGAGCCATCCTTAATGATGAGATGTCAACGAACTCTAATTCACGAGATCCGGTTCACGGATGGATATCCAGGGTCAACTTACAACTTCCATCTTCTCAAACTGCTCTTGGAACTCTCTGTCCATTTTCCGAACAAGTTCCACGCTGATATCCCGCTTGCTTTTCGCGTCCTCTTTGGCCGCAAGGAAAATTTTATCGGCTGCGGACATCGCATCATGAGTAACGGCCGCCGCAAACAAACAATTAAAAAAAAAAAAAAAACGCTCCCTGCGTACCTTCTTCGAAGTCTGCAAGGGCCCTCTGATAGCGCTCATCTTTCTCTTGGCAAAGGGCCTCGAGGGCACTCCTATTCGCACCAACCTGTAGGAACTCAATCCCACTGCGGGTCGCAGCAATTTGGTCAACGATCAAAGCCCGAATAAGTTGCTGAAGGAATATACAGTAAGTCCACCACGTCCGACAACCGCAGAGAGTAAAACTTACTGTATAATCTTTTGCGACCTTCACACGCTTCTGAGATATATCGAGCAACTTCTGCTTTAGGCGAACTCGTTCGTCATCCACAGATGGAGCATTTTCCAACTCCATAAGTTTGGCCTTGCACACCTCTGGGAAAAACAGCACGAATTACGAAGACACGGAAGTGTGATAGTGAAAAAATTTACCAATCTTGCCAGCTAATGATCCCAGACGCTTCTTCGCCTCGTTGACCCTTCTCTTCCTGTCATCAAGTTCGTCCTATCATAACGTTAGCCACAGGACCCGACACCAACGCAAGAAGTAACTCACAAATTTCCTCTTGTAGGCGGCTTCCTGTTCTCTTATGATCCGTTCCTCCGCTGCAAGTTCGTTCGCACCTTCGTTGATGACCTCAAGGGCCTGCCTCGCTCCTTGAATAACCAGATCCAGATTACGTTTCACTTCAGGATCAACTGCACAGCATCATTAGAAAGACAAATCAAATGATAAGTAAATGGGTCGACCCACCGGTACTCGCGACAAGATTGCGTGCAGGGCGAAGGTCACGAGTCATGTTCTGTGCAATGCGTCTACCGTAACGAGACCGCTGTACCATGTTGATCACGTTTCCGGCTATGAACGTTGCTCCACCACCTTCTCCCCGGGGCCCAAGGCGTGAGACGGCCTCCATCGCGCGAGCCACGTCCACTTTCGATCCATCGAGACCGACAGCCTACCCACATCGACCGTTAGAATTTTCCCATGCATGTATAAAACATGTGGACTACACACCGTGCGATGCATGTTTACCTCACGTTTCAGATACCACAGGAGTCCATCTGGACAATCAATTTTGTCAATGGCGTACGCATCCAATCCCAGCTCTCGTAACTACCTCAATGGTCAGCACTACCAATCCCTGCAGAGGCAATTCATAAATTACCTCATCCATTGACATGGGAGGCCTGGCAAGGGTATGTTCTAGCTTGGGCCGATACCAGGTGTTGACTCTACCGTCTTTCCTCAAACCCGCTTCTGCAGAGTCGTTGAAACAGTGGTTCAGCAACTGGTAATCTTCTTCGCACTGTGCAACAAACGTCTATTCGTCGCCGCAGAGTAGTTCAGCAATGCAAACTGTCATCACCTCGAGACTGCACCATTTACCTTGAGCTGGCTGATGTTGAAACAAGCTTCTACCGCATCGGTGTACCTGCTGTCTGGCACACTGCAACATATCATAGGAGGCTCGAAGACTTCCATCTTGAACTTTTCTTGGTTGTTGCGTAGCCAGGCGACTGCATCGGCACAATCTTTGTCGTGTTGACGAAGGTTTTCGAGTTTGCGGTGACGTTCGTCATCGAGTTTCTTTAGCCTGTCCCATGCGTCATCACTGCAAGCTCTCTAAGGTTGCGTAGAACCAAGAAACCTACTGCTCTTGGGCATCGGCGATTTTAACTTTCTCGGCAGCGGACGCCTCGACGTTTACCTTCTGGCGTTCCTGGAGGTCCTCCATGCGCTCCCTGGTTTGGTTGTGCTCTGTATTCAAACGACGCTGAAGTGAACAGTTTGAACACTATAATGTGGTATACGGGGTCGTAGCATACCAATTCATTAGTGATGTCCTGTATGTCCTCTAGTTCGGGGGGATTGTCAAGTTCGTGTTGCAACTTCTTCAACTGCGACTGCAGGTCCTTGATTCTCTTTAACCGGTCCTTCTCAGCACGTTTGAGGCCATCCAGTTTCGCAGTGATGTCTTCCGCATCGTTCTCCTGCAAACCAGTCAGATGTCACTACACGTGACGGAAAGGAAGGGTGCTGACAAGCCGCTCCCCGTCCTGCCATTTCGTTTTCATTTGCTGGAACTTCTGCCTGGACGCATTCTTTTTCTTTTCGCGGATCTTCTCCAAATCTTTATATTGCATTGCCAGTTGCCTGGAATGAGACGCACGCGAATAGAATCGGTTGAAAAACAAGTTGAGTGCGTAGAATCTGAAACATACTCAAGCATGGCATGGGCAGGTGCATTCCTGTCCTTAAGCTTGGTAACTCGCGCATGAAGTTCCCGTTGGCGCTCCCTGCACTGCATGTAGAATTCCTTGGCTTCGTGGTATTCATTTACAGGGATCAACACCTCTAAAATGGAGATCTGTGCAACTTTTGAGTGGAATGACTCTACACGGGTTCAGTAAAGTTTACCTCCTTCTCTATCCGCTGGCGTTCTTGGTATCGTGCAACATCTCGTTCTAATTGGGCGTTTCTGTCTTCCATGGTCCGAAGTTGCTCTTTCTCTGCATTGACAAGCTAAAAGAAGGGTGAGCTACATCAACTCGGGTGTAACCAAACTCCTTACTTCTTGTGTTTTCTTGAATTCCTTGCCTGACTCGATCAGTGTATCGTGCCATGAAGTCAGGTTCGGATCTCCAGCTGCTCGCTGAGTCTCCCGCAGAAGCTGTTGTGGGGACATTTGCGCAAATTCGGACACCTTGTCCTGAGGAAGGAACGAACTAAACGCAGCATATGAACTTTCACCGCACATGTGAATGATGTGAAGGGATGCGTACCAAAGGTTCCCCACTTGGACGTTGAGCTTGCGCATACGATTCGTGATTTCCTTGCCGGTGGCCGGGGATCCATTGAGGGTGAAAGTAGAACCTTTTGACTTCGAACTCAAGTTGCGTCGGATGACGAGGTTTTTCTTCCCCTTTTCATTCTTGAGCTCGATTTCGATGTAGCCGCTCTCTTTGTCGTTTTTGACAAATGCGTTGAGTTCGGTGGCACGACCCAGAACCTATTGATATATCATTAAGAACGACCTGAGTGAGCGCGTTCACAACTGCACTGACGTGTGGAGACCAATTGAGACCAAGAGCGATAGCACATGCGATACTGCTCTTCCCAGTACCGTTCGGTCCAAGAATCATATTTAGGTAAGGACCCGGACGAAATTCGACCCAATCATATGTGACGAAGTTACACAGCTGGATCCGAACGATCGACCCAGGGATATACCTGAAAATGCGGTGCATAAAGCAAAATCCTGTCACGACAAGCAAAAGCGATGCACATACCCGTCCTCATCCCTGGGGAGAGTCTGAACCCGTTCCAGTAGTTCCCTATCAGGACTGACAGGAATAGAATGGCCCTCTCCATTCACCCGGATACGCTTTCGGCCCTTGGGAGTACCTTCCCCTTCGGCTTCGTCCCCGTCCACAGCATCTGCGTCCTCCTCTCCCTCCGCGTCTGAGTCGTGATCGTCGTTACCCACGACTGGCTGTGAGTCAGGGCGTTCTTGATCGTCGTCGTCGTCGGATTCGACGCGTCGAGCTTTACCCTTGCCTTTCGCATTTGGCGCAGACTCCTGTTTCTCCTGTTTGACGGTTTTCCCGTTAGTCCCGGATCGCGTAGAACCCACGCCTTCATTCCAGGTGTCTCCATCTTCTGCGTCAACCCGAGAGGACCTCGTGCGTCTGCTCATCGTCCGTGGCTTCGACTCGGAAGGGGCGCATACGCGAGACGCGCCAATTGGCACCCGTGTTTAGGGCAGGCGAAGTCGAGACGCGTGCCGCCATGACGTACCCTCACGAAAGCATCGTGTATTAGACTTTTCTCTACTAAATCGTAATCGAAGGACTATTAGCTAGCACGATGAGCCTTCGTAGAAGAAGCACGACTCATGATCTCGCAACCCTCCGTCTTCACCCAGACGGCTCACGCGTGCAGCATACCTCTGCCAGCGCTCGACCACGGACCTCGAAATACACCGTTGTCGATGCGAGGGGTAACCGGTTCGCACGAGACGCGGGCGGAGCGAGTTCGGTCAAAAAACGCAGGAAGGTCGACGTGGTGACGGATGGACAGGAACGAGAGATAATCAGACTGTCGCCGGAGGGTGATGGCGGCGATGGACCTATGCTTGTGCGTAGGAGATACAGACGGGCAAAGAGCAAGGGGAAGAGAAAGCAGGACGCTGACGAAGGCGAAAGGCGGGACGACGGGGATGAGCACAAGGAGGCTGACCACGAGCAACTGGATACGAGGACAAGGAGGAAGATTTCTTTTTTGCAAGACTTCAGTTTCTTAGATCCACCCGAGGTCGTCATCGGGCGTTCATTCGAGTCCAAGGAGCCTTCAAGCACCACCGGAGTATCATTCTCTCCACCTGCGCCGGTATGTACTATCACAGAAGTATTCAGTCTACCAATACTGGCTGCAGGAGTTGTTAAAGAGCATCCATCATTTCGCAACCTGCTACTATCGCGAGAGGGGACAGCTGTCTGACCGCAGTAGTGCATTTCGTATGGAGAGGAGAAAGGGACGGAACATCCACATGATGGCCGCTGGCGAGACTAATATGTCGGAGACCGACGATGAGACGCGGGAGGACCAGGACGACGAAAGTGGACAAGGCGACGACGACAATGACGAAAATGCTGGCAAAGACGACAACGCTCGGGCTACCGCTTCGCACGACGGCCCGGATGTCAAGGACATGTACAAAGCATTCGATGGATCTGCACTCATGGCAATAGGTCGGTGCGCTGAGTTGAAGAACGAAGTTTCTCCTGAGCATGTTTATACAGGGATCTTGGTACAAGAGCAGATTGCACATTTACTTGCTTCATCATCGAAGGGATGATAGGGAGCCCAAGGACGGTCCAAGCGAGTCCAGCGACTAGCAGTACACGTTACGTTGGCTGTCAAAGGTTGGATCTGCTGCCGGTCACGCCATGAACGACCGAACAGAGGCATGGTCGTGCTGTGTTAATGGTGCGTGCACCGAATTTACATTTCGCGCCATCAACAGATCATCGTGCCAGGTCAGCGGAACCAAGGAAAAGCAGCAGCCGTCAAGCTCTGTGACTTTTGCGTCAAATGCTGGAGTACTTATCCCACAGCAATCCCTGCCCTCATCTCATCGTTCCGTACGACTTGATGTTTTACATGGTCAGCGTTGAGTACTAGTGTCCCTGGGCAGCATAGTCTGTATTGTCCTAGCGGTGATGACTAGTATCACTGTGGTAGTCCTCGTCATCTCCAACATCAAAAATAGTAGTGCCAACTTCCTCGTCCTCAGTTGCCCGTTCCTTGCCTTTGAATTTTCGGTGAAGAGCGTCGTCGCTGTCAGGCGTGCTATTCAGTGGAATGTTCTCTTCCGATACCGTATTGGAGGTCGGTCTGAGGAGCTGGAAGGGTCGCCGGCGAAGGCGACACCATATACAGACCCCAATTGCAATAGCAATGAGGAGTAATATGAGAACGGCGAAGCCCGCGTTATAGTATGCTAGACAGTCGATAACAGTTCAACAATCGAAAGGCATAGAATCAACTGGCACTATTCACCTTCCCATTGCGCTTTGACTTCCTCAGGGGACTTGGCTGGAACTTGGCTCGGGAAGGTGTCTTCGATGAAGAGAGGCTTGGAGTCATCACCGACACTGCTTGGGATCCGTGCCGAACCATCTACAATGGCCGAAAAGTTCATATCCACGAAACGAAGAATCATATCGTGTGCAACTTCCGGTACGTCATACGGCGCCATGTGGGAAGCATCGAATATCTGTTACAAGATTTAACAAGGTCAATCAAGGTGTTAAGGACTAGGTAGCATGCGAACCTTGGCATATGTAAGATTTCTCGATGACACCCACGTGCCCGCCGGCTGTCCGTCCACACTCCACAACTTGGTCTGCACTTTCTGTACGCGAAGTGAGTGGAGTTGAGGTAAATCTTGGGGAAGTAGCCACGAACCCCTAAGCCTTTCTCTCCGTTCCACGTCATAGACTTGATCATACTCTCGATTCCCATGTAGTTGCAAATGAAATCCTGGTCTCCCGCGAAAAGGAGGACTGGGATCCTTTCAAGTAGGTCGGGAAGAAGCGTAATAGACGACGTGGACAACTTGGCATTGAAATGTCTCCCAGCTTGACTACCGCATTCGACCCAGCTCTCCGGCTTGGACGCAGCATGAAACGCTCTCACGACATCCATACGCTGCGAGATGGTGGTGGTTAGTCCGGACGTAGCACCTGAGTGAGCATATCTGGTGCATACGTCAAGATAAGTAGTAACATTCGCGATTTCTGGTGGCCACTGCATGCCACAGTAGGGTTCATCGTCTTCTAAACGAACGTCGTAGACATTCGTGCATTTCGCTACCCCATCGACGCTGCACGATGTTTGAAGATAAAAAAAGTTAACAACATGAAGAAAAAGGACATACGTATGACGTCCAGGTTCGAGAACATAGGAAAGAAGGCCCTCACATTGATCAACGTTGATAGGCTCCAAGTTTGTGATGCGATTGAACTCGACCATACATTCGTCCGTTCTCTTTTTACAGTTTTTGTAGTGCTAATTACTAATGGTCAGCACGCTGCGTCCTCCCGCGAAAAGAAAATCCCTCACTTACTTCAGATGAAAGATCCACGAGTCCACGAGCAACGGCATACTCGATATAGGCAGGGTATTGATTGCGAGCGTCTATCCATCCATTTCCAATCGCGGCACCTCTAAGTGGAAGGTTCAGATCTGAATCCAAGATACCCTTGGCTAGCGAAAATAGGTCGGCGACAGGAGCGGTAGCGTTCTACAGCGAACCTACCAAAGTAAGGGACATATTGCCCTGCGAAGCTCTCGCCCCCGAGGAACGTCTACACTGTTGAGCAATTGGACAGCACATTGGAACGGGCGAACATACATCTGTCGTGCGGTACTCCGGGAAGACCTGATAGAATGTGCGCAGGAACTGAATGAGTTGGTCAGTGGCCTGTGAAACCCAGATGAGCAACCACGTTTCGCAGTCGAGGAGAACAAAAGTTTTCAAACCTCTTCCAGTGTGTGGACGTAGTGGTCAGTACTGGTATACGATAAGCCTGTACCCGCAGGCTGGTCGACTGTTGGACCACGATGAGTAACGGGGAGAATAACCTAAACCCGTTCGTACCATAGACAATAGTCATGTACTCCTCCCAACCCCCATCTACCCTCTTTGGCAATCCTCGGTCATCCATTCGCCAAGGGCCAATCTCCATCATCAGTCCATCGAAAGAGGAGCATCCCGGTCCTCCCTAAAATTACCATGGTTCCAGTTAGACACACACAGCACCTGGCGAAAAGAATGCACACGTTGAACCAAAACATCAACCTCTCCTTGTCAGCAGATCTGCGGGCCTTGACCATTACGAAGAAGAGATGCGCAAGGACGTCGTTAGGGTTCGCTGTGGCTACGTTCGGGTCTGAGAGGATATGGCCGGCATAAATGTGCAAGGGGTGCTCGGGATCCTGCTGAAGCCCTGGGAGTTGGGGAACGTAGAAAGACGCCGCCGAGGGAACTGGCGTTTGAATGCTTATAAGAAACGACAATTGAGCACGTTCGACAGTCTGGAGACTTACTGTCCGTCGGCGCTGCGCGAAGGAAGGTCGCGAGCATGAGTACACGGAAGCAAGTCCACATCCATGTCGGCCGCCATCTTTGGCTGGACATCGTCGACTAGTAGTTTCGCCGAAGAGACAGCAGCTGCTGGTCAACTAGTCGCGGGTATGTGTGCCCAATATCACCGAGCTGGCGGTGTCCAGCGAGCTACGCACTGGGACCGTGACCTGAAAAGGAAATAGGCGCCCGCCTGGCATAATAGTATGAATCCTATACACCGAGTATTGTACAGTCATTCCACGTATACAGGTATTCTCATCAAAGCCAAGTAGACGCATCAGGCGGCCCGCTGAGTTCACACAAGACCCCCTCACTGCCAAGGCACATACCGGCAACTCCAGAACGATGCTAAAGCCTCGGAGTGATTTTGACGTCAGACCACTCACAACAAACTTGCCTTTAGTTTAGAACCCGAGTCAACTGCGCAAGCCTCCATTTAATATCGGTACAGCAAAGGAAATGTTGCTTGCGCGTTTCATCAGTGGGGATAAGGGACTTGGGTAAATGTTTTTTCCCGGAAGAATGGAGTCGAGGAACGATGAATTGGCATACCGGCGATGCCGTGGCGGTGGCAGGATACCTAGCTCAGTTTGGAGGCTTAATTTTGTTTGCGATGTGGACTCACATGAGACATGGATGCGTTTGTCGATGCCGGCGAGTCTGGTGGCACAAACGTTTCTATGCCCCATTAGACCGAGGCGCCGATGGAGGGCTAAGGGACGCCACTCATGAATCTATGATCGTGTAGTGACCAGATCCGAACGTATGTATGAGCGGAATGAATACACACCGACACAGGTTGGTTGCGTCAAACACCACCGTGAGTTTGTTGTCGGTGTCCGGGGAGAGGGGCCAAATATCCATAACAGGAAGATCGACCCTCCGTAACGCGGTCCCTTGCTATCAAGTCCTTCCGGTTAGTTGCACAACTCCCAAAGTCATGTCGCAGGCCATCGGCAATGTACGTCGCCATTTTTGACGTATGAACTTTTCTGATGGCCCAGTGGTGTGCATCTGACAGACTGCACTCGCCTATGCCCGCGTCTGGCACCATGTCGACGCGTCAGACCGTATCCTCGGAAAACTGGCGCAGAGGATTGCATACGTGCTCATGGGTAAACACAAGCCTGTCTACGACAAGGGCAGTACGTATCTCTACCTCACCTCGGAGACTACCTCGTTCAAGCTCTAGCAGTCGACTGCGGTGACTACGTCGTCGTGACGAATGCCCGCAACATCCAGGTGTCTGGTAGGAAAGAGGAGCAGCTGGTTTACCGGAAACACTCGATGTATCCGGGCGGACTTAAGGAAGAAAAATTCACGGACTTGATGGAGACGAAGCCTCACGAGGTGAGGTCATTCTTTTCCTTGGACCGCTTTTTACTCAGCATAACCGTTCAAGATCATCGTCCACGCCGTATCAGGGATGTTACCGAAGAACAAGCTGAGGAACCGACGGTTGGCACGGCTAAAGGTTTTTGGAGGCTCGAATATGGGCATTTATAGAAATAACATTCTGAAACGTTGGGAAGACGGGACGCTCTCGGACGACTATATCCTAAAACTCGATCCCGCAAACAGGTTTCAGAAACCAGGGCGGTCATGATTTCCCGCCCTCCATCTATACATAGTGATCCATCCTGCACGTATGTATCCGACATTCTAATAATACGACGGCGACAACACTCAGTAACTTACCTTTTCGCAAAATGAGTGACTGGAAACACGAAAAGAAATTCATCCGATAGTTACAAAGTCGCATTGACTGGTACAACTGTTACAGCACGGCATGATGAGTCACTGCTTCCCTTTCCGCTTACTAGTATTCTTCTGTCCCTTGCCTGAAGTGACCGTACTCTCGCCGTTGGCAGCAAGTGGTACCGAAGGCTCCTTCGGTTTGGGCCCTGGCTTCGACGCTGGTCGTTGGACCGAAGGCTTGTGTAGGAGGTTGATGATGACGGATGCAGCACCACCACTGGCAACATACATGACCCATCGGGGAACGCGGACAAAGAAACTGTACACTGTCGACAGCACGTGGGCGAAATAATCCAAAACCCATTCCCTGGCAAGCGGGAAAAACGTTCGATCAGCCCTGAGAAATTGAGAGGAGATGCGTACCTCTGGCCGCCGGGGCTGAACGCTGATCTCCAAGGTTCGCGCATCCGCCATGCCTCCTCCTTGAGAAACTGGTAGAGAAGCTCGGCATTGAGATGCATTCGCCCTGCTTGATAAAATCGCAGCGTTTGCCCTCGGTCTGTGAGCACGACCAACGTGGGTGCCCTATGGACAAGTTATGGCAGTTCAGACATGGGGTACTTCACCCAAGTATGGAGAGGTCTACGTACGACCATACGGCCCACTTGGTCGTGATAGACGTCACCTCTAAATAATCAATTCTGCCAAAGCGTACGTGAGGCAAGTCGCCTTTCTCGAGGGTATGGTTGTACGTCAGGTCGAATACGGTGTCCACGTATTTGGATATCCCATCTGGTTGTCCGGCCGTCACGGTTCTGCGCAACAGGCGAGGTTATCATTTCGTCGAGACGGGAGATATAAAGAAAACTCACATTATCAAGAACCAAACCCTCTTTTCCTCTTCCTCGGTTGAGAGCTCTTCGTTTACGATGATATCCTGGTAGTTTGAATCCGTTATGAGGGGTATACGCTCGTCCCAATCAAAATCTCTTGTCCCTGAAATATTCAATCCCACGAGCGACATGATAGCCGACACTGGGCCAACCGTGACGAGCTCGTCCAGGAATTTCGAAGGAGCACTGGCATGGTTCGAGCCCGCTTCTTGGGATGTTTCTGGCCATGACGTTAGTGCAGCGGTTGGCTCGGTTGGAATGGGTTGTCCTGGTGTCCACCCCGCTGAAAAGTATTGCGCGTTGGCGACACCCGTAATGGCCAGTAAACCCAACGGTAATACTTGCAGTCTCATGGCTGGCCGTACAGTAAAGAAAATATGCAAGTTTGCGTGCCTGGGAGTCCCATATGGCAACCACACAGGCTACGCACTTCAATTTGAAGACTTCGCTCATCGTGGACACCGGTAGCATTCAACATCGAACATGTACAAGACTTCGAGCGACCAGGATGAGTGAAAAATGAATAAGATTGCTGCAAGACGCGAAAGAAATTGTCTTTAATAATAACATCTGTGTGCGTCATGGTTTCACCCAACCGTCAAGGCCACATAGTAGCGAGTACGGAAGATACAGGAATATGACGCCGCACCGTCGCCCTACATCGAGCCCTCGTCCTCTGCAGCGAATCGACACCACCCGAAGCGGCGGACTCAGCCGCAGAGGACATAGCGAGAGCGAGCTGGGCAACGGTGCTCGTTCTGGTGAGCGTCCTCGAAAGAACGCCTCGCTCCATCAACCAGAATCCAAACGCCCTCGCCCAGAGACGGCTTGACGCTTCAAGAGGGTTGAGTTGGACACCTGAGGGAAAACCGGGACAAGCGCAAAATTTTGCATTTTATTGGCTGGCCGTGAATAATTCAGGCTCCGAAAGTTGGCTTCGCCGATTTGCCGACGCGCATATCACGGAACACTGCCAGAGGGGTTTCCTCCTGCAACAGGAATGAAATCTCGTTCGTCCACCCTGCCCCGACCACGGGATTCGGTCTTTTCTGGTGGACTGGACATTCGGAACGATGCAAATGCTGTGTGTCCTCCAAATGTACGGGAATGCGTGTCTGCAATGGAAGACTGCTGTGATGAGGTATGTCTCCATCGTGGTCCGGGGGGGACGTCGTTTACAGCGCTAGGCGTATGAAGCTCAGCAGCTACTTCGAAACGGAACCTTTGATTTGCCGCGAATGAACAAGGTTTTGGAAAGCCAACGCGTGAGGCATGTTTCCGCAGCGGGACTAGATACCAATTGTTTATCATGGGACTCGTCAGGTCTTCCTTCTGATCGATGAAGCCACCGTAAAGAGATACAGGTCTGACCTCGCTGACGAGATCGAACCGCAAGTCAACGAACTCATCGATCGGGCGGAGCAAGGTTTGAAGCTACTTCGTCGCAAGGAAGGGCTCGTGCACAGCAAGGTTTTGATTTTGCTGAACGGTTTCTCGACACGGAGTATCGCTGAGGCGAATTTTAGGTAGAGACTGCCAAGGTCGTGCAGTCGCGGGCTGCTACGGCACCTACGGCGAACAAACGCGAGGAACGCCGGGCCCAGCTCCTCTCCAAGCAACGTCGACGACTAGAGGAGGAGGTTAGGGTTCTCGAATCTGAAATCATGGCGTTGGTAGGCCACGTGGGGCTTCAAAACGTGCTAACTGGAACTTACTCCTCTTGCCAATAGCGGAAGAAACCCTCGCAAGCGTGAAGATTTGATGGTTCCTTGGAGCAACCCCACCGCCGCTCATGCTGGGGGTAATCAGATTGCTTCAAGGGGACTTTCTTCGCGTCTTTCTTTGATTACCGTTATCTGCCTTGTGATGTATCCCAGTTTCTGTCAAAAAGTCACTTCACTTCTAGGCGTTAAACTCCAACTTCCGATCATCTTCGGTGAGGTGGATCCGCTAACTCGTGGGTGATGGCTCTCACTCCATTCCGGCCCTTGCGGATGGACGGTCACTTAGTCCAAGACAAAAGGTTTTTCGCCGATGCCGACCTCCTTGGGCAATGTGACTGCGGAAATCCGCCGATGCTCCTTCTGCCTTTTACAGAGCGTTGCTGTGGTGGCGGGCCAAGGACGCGTGCCGCTTCGTCACAACTGCTCGCAACACCCATTTCTGCTCGTTGCCCCGTGAATAGACCACTAATGACGATGATTTGAACCCGACAGAGGCTATTGCCGCCCGTTCCTGAGACCCCCGCGAAAGAATGGGTCACATCAGCGTCTCCTTGCGGCCATCGCGAAACGACCACAATCTGCGCAGAAGCTTTCTGCCGCGCTATGTCACTGGACGGACCAGTCGGTCGGTTCGGTGTTATGTGTTAGCTTGGCTGTTGCAGTCCGATACTGGATGGTAAGTGCAGACGCACGTTCAGATACTTTTCGTTCCGACCCTTCGTTACGGGGCGTGTGGTGATCCGACCCTTACTGCTAAGGCCGGCTACTATTGGACCTTCCCCAATTTGCGGTGTGATCCGCTGCCACTTATCTAACGTGCCAATCCATGCACCTCCAAAAAATGAACGAAATGGTCGTCTTTTGAATCGTGGCCGGGATTCTATGGTACAGTCTTACGGCTGGCAGGAGATCTCGCTTTACTACGGCCAATTCTTATCGTGCCACTTCGACCAGACCTCCACAGGACGTCAATGAGGGTATATATATGCCCAACGGTTTACTCCAGGCAACAACAGAAAAGTTTCAAGCATCTCCTACTGATACTTCGTAACTAAATGTCTGCCTACCCAAGCAACGTCGTCTACAATCAGAACTTCAATAACGAGGTAAGTTCCTTCATTGATGGAAACACGGCAGTTGATCGTCTGTGTAGGACCAAGCGATGATGTTGCAGTATCTCAACTCTCCACCCGATAGACAACCACATCTTTGCGGTTGGATTGACGGTCAAGTAGTCTGTAATCAACCCTTCCTACCCGACGAAGTCTCGAGTCACCTACGAAGACACGGTGTCACCGGCAACGACAAGACTAAGATTCGTTGTTGCTGGCTCCAGTGCGGCACGGTGATGAACAAGGAGAGCATGTCCTCGCCATGTTCTGGAGATTCACTTAGAGTTGAAGTACAAGTGTCCCGTCTGTGAAGTCCAGTTCTCGCGGAATGAATCATGATGAAACACCGAAGGAATGCACACCCGACTTGATTCGGTTTACCTTGTGGGTGAGTGGTACTAGCTTGCTTCAGTAATCACCGCAGCTGACTTGTCCCTCAGAACGTCTGCTCCAATATACGGCTTGGAATGATATCACCCAATACAGTAGCGCGCAGATATTTTTTTTTTCGATATACTTACACGATGTAGTGATTTGTTAGATCGTACACGTAATCTAATAGCCACCTAATCTTGTTCCTCCCACTGTTCCCCGAACTGATGGGCGCCGCAACAAACCCTAGCCATTCTCCATCGAGTCACGCTTCTTCTTCCAAGCTGTGTACTATTGCCTCTACGCAATGGCTGGCAGTTGCCTCCATTATGGACTGAGATGTCGGACCGGGTGCCTTTTTCGGAAGGTAAAAATAATCAAAATGATGCGCCCTTCGAGTTCGGGCATCCATGCCGGCCGAGAGCTCTCAGCCACCCCATAACTGGTGGTAAGTGTAGTGGTGGCAGCGCGGCTGCTTACCATCTACCATGGGCGCCATCTCACCACAGCTTGTTTGTAAAAGAAAAAAAAAAAAATAGTAAGTAGCGTTGCGGTGCGGATCGAGGGTCCCCGCGATGGTCGATCGCGTGCTTTATCACTAGAAGGCACTCCAAATAGGTGGTAACTTGGCCGTCTGCACGGAATTTAGATCCCTGGTGCCAGGGGCGGCCGAAAAAGCGTCTGCGGACACCTGACCTTCACGGGAGGCTGTTCTAGCCTGCGCGACCTCCATGCTGTGTGGTCCTCGCCCCACCGGAAAGCACGGCTTTTATTTGCTGGGTATGCCTTGAATAACAAGGACCCGATTCGTTGTCACACAGACGAACTGTCATTGTCCGACGTCCTTGGAGATCGATATTTGGCTGGCATTTTTGTTCGCCGTACCTCCCGTGTACTGTAACCATTTGTAAGACGTGCTGAAGCCTTCATACCAACAGGACTGTGCATGCCAGCAGGATGACAAAACACGACTCCGTGACGCGTCGAGTCTCCGCGTACCCATAATCTGCGGGCAGCAGCAGTCGATTCTTCCTTGGCCCCTCACAACCCTGGAGATGCGGAATTCGACAGCAGTTGAGTACAGCACCAATAGTCCTTGTCTGTATTACGTGCCATTAACGCTGACTTTTAATGAACCATCTTCACGTGTCGTGATGCGTTATGTTCCAGTAGAGGGAGGGGAGAGGTGCTGTGGCATCTGTGGTGCTTGCAAATCTTGTCGATGAGCCAACAAGGACGGGATACACGCGTCCGCCTGCAGGTGATGTTCCAAGCAACACTCCTGCAGCGTGGAACTTCCATATCTCTTTTCTGCGCACACAACACCGTTGACGATGCCCCTCGCGGATATGTTGGCATCCTGCACCAATCGCACCGGTCGTACGGCGGGTCGATCGCAGTGAGTGAACAGAGAATTTTTAACTGAAACGATCGCCGCAACAGCGAGAACGGCTTTGATTTAAACCTCCGCTGTGTCAGGCAAAAAAGGGGGGGGAAGGGGGGGGTGAAAAGAATTATGGGTAACGGACGGCTCTTGCTATTCGGTCTGCGGGTGGAATGGGTCGCGGTCCGTAAATGCCTTATTGGTCCGTGCCAGACTCAGGCAACTCCGTGCGGCCCGACCGGTCTCATGTCGTTATGGCATTCCGGTGGCAGGTCGTACTGCTGTTTGTGTCCAATAGTAGGGGTTGATCCAAAGATCACTGGCAGCAAGTAACCGCGATTGGGAATTATAGCGATGCGACAGGATCACAATCAGCCGGTTCTACAAGGACAAACAAAGCCGACAAGCGCCCTTACCCCTTACATAGGAAAGATAGGATCATCGCATGTTGGTCTATACCGGTCTAGTAGCTTCGTGTGGTGACGTGAGGAATAGGTCACCGCGCGACAAGTTCTGGGCTGCTTATTCCTCAAAGTATAGACCCTCGGCAAGCAGTTGCCATCGAGGAAGGTGAGTGCACACCTACAACTCGCTCGCATAAAAAATTCCGTCAAGCAGGCGAGCCAGAGGTTGGGTATAGGGTGTAGCTATCGATAAACAGAGCTGTAAGCGGTCCCATTGGCGTACGCTTGTCGATGTGAGCGTGCGATATATCCTTATTATACATGGCAGTACCACTATGGCCAAAATGGGTGAATGAACAAGGTTCAGACACAAACCCAACGAAATACTTGCTGAGCATTGTCTCAGACTCGGGGAGAAGTAACTCCGATCCTTCTTTCTTCCCCTTCCCTCGTGGACTGCATCTGGATTTCTCCTATCATAACGGCCGGTGCAGTTCCCCCAGCCTCCAACTTGCTTGGACCACCCACAGCCAGTGGGGGGAGCTGCACCAGCCCATTGGCACCACATAGGCTCGTCATCCGGCTCGACCTTTGGCTGCCGGTGGTTGTAGCAAGTAGGCCATTGGGTGTAGACCTCACAATGACTCTGTGGAATTCCACACGGGGGTCAAGCGGCATCGTGTCTTGAAGCTTGTAAACGAAGATACGATAAGGAGTCTTGTATACGCCGTCCCAGAGAGAGGGGGACCCACCTGAACCTCAACTCGTGGCAGCTGGCACTTACTAGACGGCCACGCCCCAAGTCTTCTCAGCGCAGGCACTACAAAAATATGGAAGGTGACGATCGCAGCGGCCGGGTTTCCAGGAAGGGAGAACAAAAATTTTCGTCCGTGTGCGGCAGTCTTGGTCGGTATGCTTGCGAATGTGGTGGGTTTTCCTGGCTTCATCGCAACGCGCCCGAAATGAGTCGTACCATTGAATCTCCGTTCGATTATGGGTTTCAGCAGGTCACTCGTCCCCATGGACGTCCCTCCTGTCGTCAGAAGGACATCGGCCATTTCAAGACCCATCGTTATGGCTCGGACATGTGCGTCTATACTGCGATAACATCGAGACTATCAGTGACACGACAGCTACCAGGTCGAGGACGCACTCGTCTGCGACGATACCTAGATCGACAACTTTGTAACCCATGCCTTCCAATGCAGCCTGCAACGATGGGCGATTGGTATCCCATATCCCTCCCCATCCACCATCGGACTTAGGCTTGCGCGATTGCAAGTCCAGTAGCTCGTTGCCCGTACTGAGGAGGGCGACGACAGGTTTTCGAAATACTTTGACCTGTAAACGTCATCATATTATTTTCTGCGAAGGGGATCAGACCGACTTCTCTGCGTCCTACGAACGCCAACGTTCCAACTTCTCCACCGGCACTCGTGATTACTTCCCCTACTTGCATCACAAGCTCCCCCTTTCGCACGTCCGATCCTGGCTGGCGAACATTCTCTCCCGGAGATACTTGCGCACGAGTTTTTACTTGCTCCTCCTCCATATCTTCGCCATCGGCATCTTTCTGGGCGGACTCCAACTCGGTATCTTCTACCATGATGACCGAGTCAGTCCCAGTTGGCAATGGCCCTCCTGTGTTGATACGGAAAATGGAACCCTTTGGGAGCTCGCTGAAGAGTTTATGGGTCAGGGATGTCAGGACCTTATACACGCCAGGGGGATCAGAGGCTATGAACGACGTGTAGCTATGAACTGTGTATCCGAATGTAAGAAGACTCACAGCGAACAGCGTACCCGTCCACGTTGGTGGTCGGGGACGAAGGGATGTCTTCTGGTGCATAAACATCCTCGGCGAGCACATGACCCGCCAAGCTTGGAGTGACCTATCCGGATATCAGCGGCATCCTCTGGTGCTGAAAGGTAATGTACCGGGAGGGTCACCACGTCCAGTGGTCGTACCTCCGTCATGACGATATCCAGAGCGTCTTCGAGGCTGATCATGGGGTAGGGAGATACCCGGAGACGACCGGAGCTGATGTAGTATCTCTTTATAAGTCATGCACCGGGAGGTTAGTGGGCTGTCCTACGTACCAGGAACGGAGGGATCGTGCGATAACGCAGTTCGAGGTTTGGGTGCAACGCATCCAGAGTGGTGGTGGTGGCCATGAGTTTGCGGGCCCTGTCCTACGGGAGTATGACCCGAACCCAAGGCCGTATGGACGGCCTTTCCACTCCCGCCTTTTATAAGATCCAAAGCGTGGTCGAGAACACCATTCGACAAGAGAGCATCCAGATTCTCCCGTACGGCCTTCGTGCTTCCTGGTAGTGTTACCACCAGCGTTTTCCCAATCGTTCCGGCTACGGGACGCGATAAAGCCGCAAGCGGTGTGTGCTTCAGTGACGAAGAAAGGAGCAAATGGACAAGTCCAGAGGCTTGTCGTTCAAGAAGGGGGGATATGGCCTAGAAGATGGGCCCACAGTCAGTCATCTTCGAAGATCTCCGGCAGAAGATAAATGCATTCTCGCCTCTGGTGTTCGATCTTTCTCACCAAAACCCGTACCACCCGTCGTGAACACGCAATCCACTTGCAGAGAAAGGATCTGCTTGATACATGCGCGTATCCTTTCCTCGTCATCCGGAGCGACGGCTGATACCACTCTCTGAAACCCTCGGTGTCGGAGGATATCTTGGATGAGTGCACCTGATTTGTCCTCGTTCACCCCCGCGTGCACGCTATCACTGACTTTGTCGCTCCGTCAGCTTATATTCGGACTCGTCGATGGTTATCGTTTACCTGTTATGACGCCAGCAGAAAAACCCATTCCTAGTGACTGTATGAGTTAGAGATGTCTGGCACTCTTATCATCGACGTTCCACTCATGACCTGTGTGGCAAACAATCTTATCTTATCTACCGTTGTCGTGAAGTCTATAGCACAAGCTCCTCCAACCTATACAAACCGACTCCAAGCGATGCCTGCTGTACCAATCGCTTGCGCCGTCGCTTCGACTCTGCTTGGCTCTCCTGTGGGACACATCCTGCCTTCTCTCTCGATATGCGAGCTTGTGCTTTGGCGAACGGCTCTAGTACCCCACGTAATTGTTCCAAGCGATCCAAGCGATCGATCTCCGGTTCGATCTGCGCTAATATTTGGCTCAGCAGATCATAGGATGGTCGATACTGCAACAACGTGATACACGATGCATCAAGCAACGTCTGCAAGAAGGTGATGATCTGAGTGAATGTTAATGCAAAGCAGCTTCCAGTGCAATTTTCATATACCTTGGGATACGGCGGTGTGATACTAGAGCGGCTCTCCGTGGTCATATCAACAATCTTGGCTGTCGACATGAGCGCACGTTTCATCTCATCCTCTGTGCCTCCATGCAACCATCCCTCCAGTACACCGAGGATAAGCACCAAATCACGACCGTCCGAGAGATGCCTACGGATGGACAACCGCGCCATCACCGGAGAGAAGTCATACGACAGGCACGCAGACAGTATCGTCTCCAAAGGGGGTATCCATGGCTCGGATGAATCCACCTCCATGGCGTCTGATGTCTTGTTCTCTCGTTTTCTGTGCTCGTCGATAACGAACTTTAATGACGACATCATCTCGTCCTCCGATATATCAACTACAGTGCGAAGTGAAAGGATAACATTTTCCTTCACATATATGAATTTTCGTGGAGAGTGAAACCGTGAGCAAAACTTACCCAGTCACCTCGTTCGTATAATCTGCGTAAAAGAGTTCCATCCACCATCATGGCACTCACCAGACCCCGTTCGAGTAGATATTGTAAGATGCGCGGCGAATACTGATCACCTGCCTTGAAGTCAGATAGGAGTATAGCGTTGACGATCCGCTTCACGAATTCATGTTCAAATGCAGGTTCGGCGATCTGAATGGCAATTATCAAAACCGAGCACACCGGAGTACAGCTCGTGGCCTCACATCACGTCCACTGTTAAGTTTAATCCATGTGAAGAATGCATCATCGGCTCGTTGGAAAACCTGTTTGGAGATCGTGGATTTGATTACAGACACCAACCCCACCTGGTCCTCACTCAAAACTGAAGTGAGAGGGTCACATTTAGGCGGTGCGAGCCATTCCTCCGTCGCAGATGATTTTCCGAGAGCGGTAGCAAGGTTCGATTTGAGGGTTTGGTCGAAGGGAATGACATGGACAGTAGACCGGGCAGTGCCCTGAGATTTTGACGGTGGCTGGGATGGAGAAAGGGTGAGCAGGGCTTGCCCCTCGTCAGCAAGAGTGAGGTGGAAGTGAGACAATGCGTCAGCCATTGGGGAGGTCAGTGTCTGTGATGCTAGCAAAACGCCATAACGGAGGTCCCAGAGTTGCAGGGATATATTTTGTCCCTCCACCGTCGCAGCCAGAAGAACCACAGACGACGTGAGAGAAACGACGGAAATACCGGGATTTCCAGGCCGTCTTTTTTTAAAAGCAGAGAAGCGGTGCAATTGGAGAGGCTCCGTCAGTGGAGTAGCATGTAGTGACGAAGGCCCCGACACGGAGAGCTGAAAGGCTTTCCACACACCCCGTGAAGCTGGAAATGGACGTCGTAGAGTGTAACCCAACAAAACAACTAACAGACTCACTGATGAAACTAAGGATACCCTCTGCACTACACGTTACGCCCGCTATTCTTCCGTCGACAGTCTCTCCCTCATCGCCAATGGGTAGCTCGCAAGTGTCCACATGTACTATCTCTTCCCCGACTAACGCGATTCGCACATACAAATTTGATCCCGCTTGACAGCATATGCAGACGACGTTGCGGACAGAGTCCATATCGCGTCGGATAAAAGGACACGAAGACGGAGAGAAGATGAAGACATCGAGTAGTTCACGTTCGCCGGTCCATTCCAGTTGGTTTTTGATTGCTACCTCAGGATCTGCCAGGCTAATCCCCCCACTCTTCGATACGAGTAACAGGGGAAGTGTATCGCTGTCGACACCGCATATGCGAACAGGTGGGAAAGGTACCTACGTCCCGAGTCGGAGCAGTGTGTCTTCGCACAACCAGAAATGTTACAAGTATACTCACCACAACGCTTTTTCGCTCGTCTTTTGCAACGCGCAGACCAGCAAGCGTCTGCTTCATGATCCAGATCGTCCGTTCGCGGTTCGCCTTGACCACATCCGGTGCCTGTTTTATGACCGCGTACGTGATGGAGAAACGAACGTCGTCTCCTTCCGCTATCGATCGACTGAAGGCGGGTGCAGAGAAGGAGACATGATCGCCGACAGAGTGCGAGACCACTGAATGTAGACTGTCGACCTGTGCGCGGGACTCGAGGTTTAGAGAAGGGTTAGAAGAAAAAAAAAGGTGGAACCTACGTCCACGACATGAATGCCATCTCCTTGAATTGTCAGCGTAACATGATTTCGGAAATTTGGATTGTAGGTGGTGTATACAGGCCGGCTGTTAAGACTGGAGTTTTTCGCGGATGTATTGGTCGAGTACAGCTGGAAGGGCTCTCCAATGCTCGAACTCATCGACGTAGTGGTCAACTCTAATTGAAATGCGGTGACCGGGGTCATCACTCCAAGCTTGCCACTCCTATCCATTATACTCAAGTCATGATCGAGGCAGTCCGTTAAGAAAAAGATACACCAAGCTACCACGTATCAGCGAAGGAAGAAGTACAGACGATCGTGCACGAGGGAACACAGTGTAAAAAGTTGCTCATACATGAAGCACAGCTATTACTGAATGAAAATAAGGTAATCACCAGTCGTGGGTTCCAAAAACATACTATCATAAAAGCCTCACGCAAGACTCCTCCACATGCCTGCGGCAGGGATCTTGCTTCTCGCTTTGAGAATCTTGAGAGCGCGTTGTCGACCTCGAGTCTCATCAGGTATGCTAACCTGCGCAGGCTCGTCCTCGCTCCGTTCCTCGTCCTCTTCGACTTCCGCTGTAAGAAAATCAAGTGTACCACTTCGAGCCGTCTGGTCACGTCCTGAATGAGATAACACAGAAGATACATGTCGTCCCCCCGGTGGATCCGGAAGCGGTGGGACCATGACACCAGCCCTCTCCGAAAGAGACGTCTTGGGCCGGTAAGACGCCAACGACAACGGTTCTCTTCTTCGGACCAATGGTCTGATGTTGATAGGTAATGATGCAGGAATTCCGGCCTGGAAGGTCCATCTCATATCTAGGAAATCCGTCAGCCACGCGATCGCGGGAGCGTCGACAAAAACGAAATACGTACCCTGTGAAGCGTCCAAATCACTATCATCAGGCGTGCGCTCGGAGTCATCTTCATTCTCCGCGGGTATCAAAGCCCCTGACCCACCCTTCAAATAGGATGAGCCCACGAGCGCCTTCCAAGTCTTGCCCCGTCGTTTCCAGGCACTTCGATGACTCGGAGTGTAAGCAGCGACGAGTTTCAAAATCTCCTCTTCTTCTGGGTCCACGTCATCAGGATGCTCTGTCTTCTTCTCCTCAGAGGGACTGAGTGGTGGGACGGCATCACGAACGCCGTTGGCATGACCCGATTTCCTGTCTGCTCCCCCGTTCACCTTCACTAGAGCTATCGAGCGTGCGGGAAGGGACGCTGGCCGTAAAGATGACGAAGTCGGAAGTCCATCACCACTACCCGAGTGATTTCGGTCATGGGACGGAGACGTAGGAGCACTATCGACGAGCCAGGGGACCTGTGTGGCTTCTAGAACTTCACGTTCACCACTCTCGACTTCGTCCTCGAGGTCGAATATCAACTCTGTGGGTGATGACGACTCACAAAAGGGATGCGTCGAAGAAGAAGTGATCACATGCCTTCATTACCCCAGGATTTTTCAACGGGCGAACCCTTATTGCTCTTTTCATTTGCGTCGTCAGTCTCCACCTTTATGTCAAAGGTTACTCTTCGTTTACTCTTAGGGGTCGTTGCATCAGGCGGTGCCTTGTCTTCTTCACCATCAGGCTTCGTGGGCCGCCCCTCCTTCGCACGGCGCTCCGTGGTTGAGATCTCGTTGTCGTCATTCTTCGTTGCTTTCGTATCTCCGCTCGTCTCCGCAGGTTTCTCCACAATGCGCCCGCGATCGTCGGCTCCAGTAACATGCGCGGTAGTAGACTGCTGCTGTCGTCTACGGGCAGCCTCCGCTTCCTCAATAGTAAAGTATCGGAAACTGACAGTGGTATCTTGCTGCTCATCCATCTTTCGCCTGAAGGGCTGAATGATGGTGTCCCTGCTGGTGCCTGGTGAGGGTCCAGGGGACTCTACGTCTGTAGGAGGAGAGCGACCATTCAGCGAATCGAGAGACGAAGATGGATGCAATGAATAAGGGGAAGATGATGGACTCTCAGCATCTGGTGATCGCGTCGCCGCAGAGGGCGTATTTCGAGCAGCGGGATGATAGAACGCAGAGGTGGCAAGGGAGGCTGACAGCGAAGACACTCTCGGTAAGGGAGACATGGGAGACCTCACTCTTTCTGCCGGGCTAACTACCGGAACAAATTCCCTGACGGAGACCAGTGGCGTTCCGGCAACACTGGGTGAATTCGGCGGGCGACCATGTGAGCCGCCTTGGCCCTTCCTGGTAGTCACCCCTGTTTCCTTTTGGACTTTGCCAACGTTCTCGATGAACTGTTTCCATAGACACTTGACGTCTCTTCTCAATCTGTCCTCGGCCACTTGCAGCTCCGCGACTTTCTCGCGTATTAATGCCGCGATGTGTTTTTCAGCTTCCGCTCTCAGCGTCTCACACTGGTCTTCGGCGACGGACAGCAGATACGCAAACACGGGATGAGGAGGGACAAACGGGACGGGAGGGAACAGAGGCTTTAAATTTGACAGAAAAGGTCCGGGTGGCGCGTCATATTGCGAGTGGTCCGGGGACTCCGGGGAATCCTCGGATGCGGACTCGTCGGGTGGAGGAATGGCGGGCCGTGGCACGGCCATGTGAAACACGGGGGAAAAGTCCGAGGAGGCAGCAAGGGCAGCAATGGCATTGGAGACCTGAGTTGGAACGATGTTAGCGACAATGGAGGTCAGAACAAAGGAGGAGACGCCTAGTTGAGTGGCACATGGAGACAGCCAATTGCTCACCAGGCAGTCCTTGTATACTTCGATCCAGCCATGACTACTCTTGAGGGTCTCCTGTTCCACCCAGTCCGAGGAGGGAAGTAGTGGGCCTTCTTGACTATCCACGTCTGGCGGAACGAGCTGCTGGACGCGATAAGCGAGCGTCTGGCAGATCAAACAAGTGAGCGTTGTATATCGGATGAGCCGTGGGGAGTCCGGTATGGGCTGTCCGATTTTCCTCGTCCTCACTGTCACTTGAGGGTGCTCCTAAGACAACATAGAACACAGTGACGGGGTCGGGATGGCGTCGATGACCATGGCAACTTACGATGGTAACACCGTGTTCACCGACATACGTCAGGTTGTAATCTGGATGTCCAAGGTTCGCGATGAGAAAATCCGGGGGTTTGGTGTGTTCGGGTTGGGGTCGTATGCGGACGTTGAGGCACTTGCAGGCCATCGTGGCCTCGACTTTGCGCGGATGTTCCGCCATGTAAAATGGATGGGAAGTAAAGAACAAGGTGTGAGGTTGAGCTGTGCCAGCGTTAAATGGCCTGGACTCGAATGGCGTATGCGATTTTATTATTACAGGGACACACATGTCCAGCCATTGCCGAGGCCCATAAACGGAAATAATAGGCTCAAGGAGATTAGTCCGAATTCTGCCCATATCGGGGATGCCGCATTCGAAGCTACCCGACGAGTGTCATTTTTTACATTCGTGCGCGTTGCCATTGGACAGCTACGCCCATAAGTAACTTACGGTACAATCTGTCCACCATGCATCTATGTAATAACGAGTCTGATGGAGAACGAGGCTTGGAGCCAGTCAATAGATCTGTACACGTACATGATAAAGTGCCAGGTCGAGCGATTTGATTCACCGGATGACAGGGGGGCGGTGGTTCTCGTTTTTTTGTGCTGTAAAGTGCCAATTTTTCCGCAGAGTGGCGGGACGTCACTTACTTTGACTCCACCAACCACGCAGAATTTGTTTGGGGAGGGGAACGTGGAGTCTTCTATTTCCGCACGCCTCCAAATCGAGGGAGTTTGGTCAGACTGGGATCCTTGTAAGATCGCGACACTGGAGTTCAAAGAGCATTTAGCAGCGAGCTCACTGCTTCTTCCCGGAGATAACATGCACGCAAGCAACAGGCGCGGTGCGTCAACCAGTCGGCGACTACAAAAGCCAGTCAATTGTGCAAATGGAGCGGACAAACTGTAATATGCCGAATTGTGGGTTGTCCACAGCTTTTGGTGCTGGGCGCTGTGCCATCAATGGAGCCTGCGACGCTTCCCACACACTGCTGTGGACCCATGAAGCGCCTGCGACAGATCTGAAACAATTGAGAAGTGGGTTTCCATTATTCTAAGACATGGCTACCATTATATCGACAACGAGTTAGCAGGGGCCAAGGGTCACTCGACGACGACAAAAGTCTCCCCCCACGGTAGATGATCACGTGACCGACGAGGTGTGGGAGAGTGACGTGTGATATATGCCCTGATAAGGAAATACCCTCAGCCCAGCCCTATACCCGAACCCTTTGCCCAGCTCTGAATTTAATTTACGATTTATTTCACCTCCCTCAATCAACAACCATCACCATCTCTTTCCCCCTCCCCTTCCCCGCTGCGTGAGTCCCTTTGCTCTCGTCGACGACGAGGACGACGCCGCTGACAGACCTGTATTCGCAGACTCCACAGACACTCGTACCTCGAATCTTCTATACATCACCGTAGGTCGTTCACGCGTACTGACGCGTCTTCATCGCGTCGCCCTGCTCACCCTTTTTCCCTTACAGATGCCCGAATCGCGTGAGGACTCTGTCTACCTTGCTAAGCTCGCCGAGCAGGCGGAGCGCTATGAGGGTGTGTATGCTCACACCTTCCGCATGAACCACGCTGAGCACGCCACCTTCCCCCACAATAGAAATGGTCGAAAATATGAAGCGTGTAGCATCCTCAGACCAGGAACTCACAGTCGAGGAACGAAACCTTCTCAGCGTTGCCTACAAGAACGTCATTGGTGCACGGCGTGCATCGTGGCGAATTGTCTCCTCAATCGAACAGAAAGAGGAGGCAAAGGGCAACGAGACGCAAGTCGCGATGATCAAGACATACCGGGAGAAGATTGAGGGAGAACTACAACGGATTTGCGAAGATATCCTCGATGTCCTCAACAAGCATCTCATCCCCTCCGCCGCTTCCGGGGAGTCTAAGGTGTTCTACCACAAGATGTAAGCTTGTCTTTTCGGGCGTGGCTGTGCTTGAACTTAAGGTTTTCCCTAGGATGGGTGATTACCACCGTTATCTCGCCGAGTTCGCCACCGGTGACAAGCGGAAGGAGAGCGCTGACAAGTCATTGGCTGCCTACAAGGATGCATCCGATGTGGCTGTCACCGAGCTCCCACCAACGCATCCGATCCGTCTAGGTCTTGCACTGAACTTCTCCGTGTTCTACTACGAGATCCTAAACAGCCCTGATCGGGCCTGCCATCTTGCCAAGCAGGCATTTGATGATGCCATTGCTGAGCTTGACACCCTTTCAGAAGAGAGCTACAAGGACTCGACGTTGATCATGCAGCTGCTACGTGACAACCTCACCCTGTGGACTTCGGATATGCAGGAAACTGGTGCGTAAACCTAACTTGTATGCTCTTGTCCTGCTCAGCCAGCTTACAGACAAAGCAGACAACAAGGACGAAGGCGAAGGCGCCGGCGATGATTAATCTCCGGTCTCCCCGTTGTTTCGCTTCCCTGGACTACCTTAGTCAGGATACAGGCTTCCTACATCGTTCATATTACTTGCATCACTCTTACCTCTCGCATTCCGATTTTTTTTCTCTATGTTCTGTTATTATACCGTACGGCACGGTCAACCATACATGTCTTCGGTGTAGGGGGCGAATAAGAAATGTTCGATATCAGTCGCGTGTGAGACGAAAAACCAACCATGATGAAATCTGATCTGCAGTCGTACTTCAAGTTGGACGATGGCGAGGTCCATGATGAGCGTGTCGATGGTGCTGAGCCTTTTGGCCTTGGTGACTGTCTACGCCGTCTACCTCGCCGTGTCCGACATTCCACGGCTAGCGTCGCCCCAAGGATGTCGCATGTCATGGATGTCCCCATCCTACCTTCTCCAGTCAGGATTCAACACTTCCTGGACACCCCTGGCAAACCGGTATACTCTCTGGTTATACAGGGAAGTAGGATGGGAGCCCAACCAGGTGAGCTATTACACGAACACCCAACCTTTGGCGGTGGACGCTTTACACCGCCCGTTTAGCCCGTAGGCGTTCCAGCGCTGTTCATACCTGGTAGCGCAGGCTCATCGCACCAAGTCCGCTCGATCGCATCCTCTGCTGCACGACAATACTTTTCCTCCCCATTCGTCATCTCGAGCGAGTTCAACGGACGGGGGATCAAACCGGTAGATTTTTATGCTGGTAAAGCGTTCCGCGTACACCCTTTGCTTGGTTTTTCAACTTAAATAACGATAGTTGACTTCAACGAGGACTTCTCTGCCTTCCATGGGCCTACACTCGATTCCCAGATCGCCTATACCACTGCTGCGGTCAGATATGTTCTCTCACGATACCCACCGGATACCCAGATCATCGTCATGGGTCATTCCATGGGCGGCGTCGTGGGTACTGCACTTCTTCCTTCCCCCAACATATCCGCTCTCATAACTATGTCTACGCCCCACACGCTCCCGCCTGTGCGATTCGACTCTCGCATCGAGGAAATATACGCGCGGAATGCGAGAGTACTACGGGAAGATGAGACGCCCATCTTGTCGCTGTGCGGTGGCGCCACGGACACGCTTGTTTCGTCCGAATCGTGCGTGATCCCAGACTCCGACCAGTTGTCGAGTGGTTTGTACAGGAGAACGGTGTTCACGTCTGCGCTGCAGGGTGCATGGACCGGCGTTGGACATCGTGAGATGGTGTGGTGCCACCAAGTGAGGTGGCGTGTTGCCAGAGCGGCACTCGAGCTGGGTGGCGTTGGTTCGTCACACGACGCAGCGGCTGCTCGAGAGAGAATATTGGATCGGTGGTTGAGAGATGGACTACCCGTGTCGGACGAGGAAAGTGTCGAGTTGCGTCATGGAACTTACGAGACTCTCCCGGAGGGTGTGCATCTCGTGGTAAAAAACCCGCGCGGGCAACGGATGTATCTTGTGCCGGTGTTACCTGGTGCTGGGGAAGTGCCGACCACGTTCGTGTTATATGTCTCCGGAGGAGCTATATCTGGCATTGCACCGCATCATGCGTTAGACCTGCGAGTTTCCGTGCAGCTCTGTGTTTCGTCCACAGGATTAGAGGCTCCCGTCCCGTCCGTTCCAGCAACTTGCACGCGACTGCCGCCTACAGTGCTAAAGCTTCTTCCGAGTCCGCTCCCCGGAAGGCCATTCCCAGTACCGAACGAGGGGTCCGACGAAAGTGAGGGCGTTGTCTTGTTTGAGGGTGAAATTCCTTCCAACGTGCAGGGATGGATTGGGGTCAGTATAAATGCGGGTGAGAACGGGGGAGGAGGATGGGTCGTCGGTGGGTTTGATCGTAGAGAGATTATAAAGCGTGACAGCGTCGGTCTCTCAGGTAACGTCTATCCTAGGCTACTCGTGTCGAACGGATGAGCTGACAGGGGATCTCCCTTTGCAGGTTTGATCTTTGGTACCACGTACATACCACTTACGACTGCAGTCGGTGGATTGAGGACTCGCGTCCACATCCCGCTTCTACCCCTCAACGTTCTTCTCGTGTATAGACTTCTACCCCACTTCGCAGATTCTCCCTCATGTGCAGGTAGGTGTTCTATTATTGCTATTCCATTATACATGCTCCAACCTACGATTCCAGACGCCATTTTTCCTCCTCTGCTTATGCATGTTTCACAACCTTCCGAGATTCACTATTACCCACTTAGATACGACAAGCCGGTATGGCTCCATTCGCACACGACTGCCCCCTACGTTTCGCCCGTTGAGGCTAACGCGAGACAACACGGACTGAACCTTACGATTTACTCGTATGGTTACGGTTGTGCGGATCCCACCGATCTAATCCTCACTCTTGACTGGTGGGGAACGCTAGGCAGAATCGGGACGCGATACCCTACCACACTTCTCAGCTTTTGCGTAGGCATCGTCTCGGTTGTGTTATTCCGAGCGTGGCGCCCTGGTGCTCAGCCCCAGAGGGTGTCGGAATCATTGGAAACTTTCGTCAGGAGGGTGATGCCCCAGCTTATGGCTGTTGCAGCACTCATGGCTTTGCTTCCTCTGAGTCATAAGTGGTACCTGGGTCTGAGTGGGGAGTTGGGTCTACCTGCCAGTTTTCTGGCGGTATTTCTCGTTGGCCTTGCGACGGGATTGGTGTGTTTGAGCTGGTGGGTGCTCCGGCTTTTAATATGGCCGCTAGGATTCGTAGGGATGCGAGTCGTCCCTAGGTAAGTACCCCTTGCACGTCCAACACGTCTCCAGTAGACTGATACGGTGACAATTGCAGTAGAAGACCTGAAAATTCAGGTCTGAGACGCAGCACTGTCTTTTCTATGGTGTTTGTCTTACTCATTATTTTCCTGTTCGTGCCGTGGCAAGTGGCGTTCTTGGGATGCTGGGTTATCCAGCTGTTAAGCTGTGCAGCGTACTCCCAGGATGGCCATGACAAGAGTCGGACTCCGATCGTTGTAGATGCCTCCGCCGAGGCGATACCTCTGAGGACGCAGAGCGAATATGGGGTGTCTAAGCAATCTACAGAAAATGGAGTGGCGGAGACTCTTTCTACCGCGAACACCTTGCGGGGTATAGATCCATACGCTCTGCACCAGAACGAACACATCCTGTTATTCCTAACCTGGCTACTACCTTTAACCGCTCCGGTCCTGGCTGTGTGGGTGCGGACGTTGATGACTGCGGGATACACCACTCCCTTCAATGGCGATCACAACGTTCTCAAAATCTTACCGGTTTTGTGGCTGGTGGATTACGTCGGACGAGGTCATGTACTGGATACGAGGTGAGTGCTCTACGGTGTCTTGCTTTTTCTCTTGCATTCAGACCACAGACCGTCACGTAGGAACTGGGGAATGATATCCCCGAGGTGGGGTTTTGTTACCTTTAGCCTCGTATCGGCCTTGGTAGGTGGCCGATGGGTATACTTGGTATACGACGTTGCGAACTTCCAAGTCGCCTTTTTGTTATTTTGGGATGTGATATCGTCGCGGTATCTTACGTAATTTGTATCTCCTCGTTAATCTCTTCCCCGAAGGGGACTTGTTTACTACCCGGGCCGAAGTCGATCGAAGTTCAAATGTTCAGTGCTCTTACAACCTTCGATTGAGATGGCGTCGCAGTAACATACTTCATGACTTGGGGTTCCGTGTTTGCGGTTTTGCACACATGCGCACAAATTGCTGAGGACTGACGAGGTCGATATATCAGCAATTTCCAGGATTATGTAGATGCTACTGTTGTCTGCGGTACAAAATACAGAACACGCACGCACCGCCCTGGTCGTATCCATGCGATGGGTTATTGTAAGTATATTAGATCGACTACTCAACAGTCCGTCGTCCATGCGGGAATGGGTGGTCATTGAGGCGTGGGATCCCGAGCAATAGTGAAGTCGAGCGGCCTGGGGGGACGGACATCAGACCATCAAAGTAAGCACCACCCATAAAATCCAAGGAGGCCACAGTTGCTGCACTGGGTAGTATTTGGAAACAGCCATCGATACAATACATGTTAGACACAACCAGAGATCTATAAATAAGTCCACTGTCATTAGACTGCGCGTTAGTGAATTAGGGGCTTGCATTGTCACCAAATGCGAGTGACTCAATAAAAAAAAGCCCGCATACACTGATGCATACTGACTGCCCTGATTGATTCACCTGAGTCGCTGTTCTGACATGTCAGTAGCGTTGATACCTAAGGACAAGATTTCCCTGACCTAGCCATGACCTTTGTCCGATTGGACAAGTATGCGGTCCGGTAGAGACCAAGTCCACCATGCAAAAGTCGGACACTTCCGATTATGCGGTAGTTTGTGAACGCTTGTTAAAATAATCGCCTTGCGAGCGACGTAAGTTGGTTCGAGGGCACGGAATCTTCGGCCGACGGTTAGGTCCAGTGACCGGTTCCCCCTCCTTCGTTTCTGTTCGACCCTTGAGAGAGCGAGTACATGACGAATGGCGAAGATGGCGTTACGTTTCTACGAAGCCTGGCTATAGAATATGCAAATGGAAGAGTGATAGCATCAGTCACTGCGTACGTCTGTGGTTCCGTGATCGAAGGGCGGGGCTCACAGACAGTAATTATCCGACTGGTCGAGTAGCTCTAAACGAAGTTTTGGGACTTCCGACGCAATTGTAATTTGCGTCCTCCCACCCTCGAGGCTTTCGTTGATGCAGGAAAAGTAATGGGGCTACTAAATGACAAGTCGATGTCAAATGTAATATGATGTCCAGAATCTATTTCCACGCAGTTACATTCCCAAAAGAGCCCACCTGCGTATATGTTCTTCGGCATACTTGCCAGGACGGTAGCTTTGGTAAACCGCAGAGGCGGGACTGAGCGGGTACCGCACACGCCGAGTGGGCACGTGACATGACGTTTTGCATTGATGGCTGGCGAGGAACTTGGCTCATCTACGAAAGAGCACAATAACCAGCAGCGCATTTGGTTTGTCGAGAACTTCAAGGTGTCGTTCACTCTCACCTTGTTTGCACAGTATTGAATCAACGGAGTATAGACTTGCATAGGCTTATCCGTTGTGGCCTCAGTGGATGTCTTCGCCGCGTGATGTACCCGTGCTCTCGAGTTCCCCCATCTCTGTGAGAGGAAGTCCCATTGCACGACGTAGGAGAGACAGCGGTAGCCAATCGGACTCAGCGGAGCCAAGCTTCCGCACACGTCAACCAGTCTATCCGCTGTCTGTTGACCACAATGACCCGGATTCTCGGGAGCGGCAAAGGGCTATGGACGTAGACATGGCCTTCCAGCTCTCTCGTGCGCGCAGAGACACTATTGTCTCCCCTTCACACTACGATCCTACGCTAAGAGAGGAGTTGGAGCCCTCCTTTCTTCTTACCCCTTCGGAGCAACATGCTCTTGGCCTCGCTCGTGATGATGGTATCCACCCTCACGAACAGGATGCTATTGGTCGAGTGACTGAAGAACCACTCCATACAACGATCCCAGCTGACACTGAACTCGGAAACCTCGATCAAAGTCACGATCACGTCCTGTTAGACCCCCTGGAAGGGCGGTACCAGCCATCCCATCCCGAGGATGCATCAGCATCGATGACAGGTCTACCTAGCTACCAAGCCAATTCATCCCGCGCTGTCTTTGACTTCACCCTTCTGGAGAGTTTTGCGTCAGAAGAAAAAGCTAGTCAAAATGTGCCGCCCAACAACGAGACACCTCTACCTAGATACAACAAACCAACTGGAGGTCAAGTCAGCGATGGGGGAAAACTATCTCCTCAGACGGACCTATCAAAGACTGGCGGAGAGCCTTCTGACGCACCAACACCTTCATATCCGCGCGTAGGCGGTCGTACCCGCAAGCTGAGCCAGAGCAGTCCAGTTCCTCGCGGCCGCAGAGGTGCACGGGGGAAAGTGGGGCTTTTCGACAGTCGGTACGAGCCTGCTCCCCGATTCCCAGCGCATCTCATGCCCGACGGACAACTGAGCACCGTGCCCTCTTCCGATAATCTCTCGACAATTTGCCAGCCATATGCCCCTGAAAACCACATTTCTGTTGGTGGTGTTATGGCTCCTGTTGATGATAGACCATACAGATTCTCGTTCTACTCCAACTCACTTTCAGCTACAATACATGCTAGAAATCTGTGCGAACTACCCGCAGAGGGAGAGTCTTTTCAAGATTTATTTACCGGGGTATCTACACCTCCGGAAGGGAGCGCTGTCAGAGGTACGCTCGTCCTCCTAGTCCTCCTATTCGATGGTTCAGCCGTTTGATACGGTTCTTGGCGGTGCAGAGGGTCCGGGTCCATCAGGCGGTCAAAGCAACAGTAACTCCAATCGCAGAAGCCAGAGATCTTCTGGAGATCCTGGGAAGCCGAACGGAAGCAGCGGTACTGATTTCGAGGCGAACACTTGGTGGCTCGACGTTCTCAGCCCCACTGACGAGGAGATGAATGTTCTTAGCAAGGTACAAGTTTTATGCGCGAATTTCGAATCTCGTGTTTGAGTCGTGTTGTTGTTGCATTGCCGTAGGTGTTCGGCATCCACCCCTTGACCACTGAAGACATCCAAATGGAGGAAACCCGGGAAAAAATCGAACTATTCCGGAATTATTACTTTGTTTGTTTCCGCAGCTTCGATCAGGATCCTTATGGTTCTACATACCTGGAACCGTTAAATATGTACATCGTGGTCTTTCGGGAAGGCATCTTATCGGTGAGCCGGTAAACTATTTGCGCCGTCTTATCAGCCAACCATCATATTTCCTGTAGTTCCACTTTCGGCCAACTCCACACCCGCAGAACGTCCGCCGCCGTATCAAACAACTAAAAGATTATATCAATGTCACATCAGATTGGATTTCCTATGCGCTGATTGATGACATTACCGATGCCTTTGGACCGCTTATTCAATCGATCGAATGTGAGGTTGACTCGATTGATGAGCTCGTGCTTATCTTGAAGGATACGGAGCAGAGCGACATGTTGCGCCGGATCGGGCTGTGCAGGAGAAAAGTGCTTGGGCTTCTGAGACTTATGGGCAACAAGGCAGACGTTGTCAAGGGACTCGCAAAGAGGTGTAATGAAAACTGGAGAGTGGCACCGACATCAGATATAGTAAGCTAATAAACCCTTCTGCGATGTTCGATGTTCGATGCTGACGGTAATGGACACAGGGATTGTACCTGTCCGACATACAAGTTTGGCGCTTTTCCTACCGTTGAGATTAGAGATATTAATTAATCCTCAGGATCATCTCATTACAATGACTCAAAACTTGAACCACTACGAGAAAATTCTGTCCCGCTCGCATTCGAATTATTTGGCTCAGATTTCCATCGAGATGACAGATGCAAACAACCAGATCAACGACGTCCTTTCGAAGCTGACTGCTTTGGGTACGGTTCTTATACCCATGAACCTCGTAACGGGTCGGTACTCGGTTGTATATATTCCAATAACGTTGTAGTAATATCACCTGGGCAGGTCTGTGGGGAATGAACGTCCACGTTCCAGGGCAAGACATAACGGTAAGTCGACTTCCGGACTACCGGTTCTTTGCTCACGGCATCCGCACAGGAGGGTTACGCATGGTTCAGTTCTATCGTGGCTGCGCTCGCCGCCTTCGCTATCATTGGCGGTTATACGACGTACAAATTTATGAGACGGTGACGCCCCCTTCCCCCCACGACCTTGTCATGTAGATGATTTACCAGCGGACGGTCATACTTGACCACATATTACCTATCAGTCATCATTTTATGGTGTCACAACGGCGGACCATGCACGCTACAGATGTCGTGTTCGTTGCATTGATTTAATACTCGTTCAATACATAATCGCGGCACTCGTTTGTGCGTTGTAGCATAGTCAATTCCAAATGAAACTAGAGCTATATATGCCCAACAGCTATCGCAGAAGATTTATTTGTTGAATACACGGTAACATAATTCCAAGACAGCAGAACACATGGAGGACGAGGACGAACCAAAAAAAAAATAAAAGGAACAGAAGATGAGTCTATTTATTCTTGGGCATGACAAGCTTGATGGGTTTCACTGGCGGGGTATTGCTGGGTCTCTGCGATGACGAAGTGGGACCACTGTATGGGACAGAGGAGGCTGGGCGTGGGGAGGGCTCCGTGTCCACTGGTGACACAATCATGGCAAGCGAAGGAGACAGTGTTTGTTGCATCGCACGCGCAGGGACCGAGGCTGGCGGAAGAATTGGTGTCTGTGGCAAACGCCTGGTTTGTTTAGGCGATCGAGACCCGCGCGCTTCGGGCGGTGGCGATTCGTCGGCAAACTTGCGTTTCTTGCCAGAATGCGGTGACAGGAAAGTGGGGGAGGTGGCAGGGAGTATTCTGGAACTTCGGAGCGGCGGGTGGGAGTGGGGTGTGAGGTAATGTTATGCCATTGTGTAGACCACGGCGGTGGAGGTGGGACATGATGACCATTGGCTGATGGTTGGCGTGCAAGCTCGTATACGGGGGTGGGAGGAGTGGGTAACGGTAGCGGAGTGTGAGATAGGCGGTGGCTTGCTGATGGGCCTGATTCGGGAGGTCGAGGGAGGGGTGGGGTAAGAACACTGTGCGGCGCGGGTGGGCAATTTACAACTTCAGATGAGCCCGAGGTATACCGGATTAATTCAACAATGAGCGTCTGAGTGTACGGTGGTGGCAAAGTCTTGTAGATGATGTCTTTACTACACGTCTCCAGCATGGCAGTTGTATTGACATAGGTATCTTTGTCTGAGTTGTCTACGGCGCTATGAGGCACTCGTGGTAATATCAATGGAGGGAACGCTTACCGAAGTGTTTTACCCGTACTTCCGAATACTCATAAGGTCGGTTCTTGCGGATACAACATAGAGGACATAGGAAGCGATGTAGTATCTGTCCCATGGAACCATCCATTGGGTAAAACACGCATCCGATATGGTAGCGACGATTGCACATTTCACACTCCACAGTGGGGAAGTGGAGTAAAAATGGCGTACGCCCTCGGCAGATGCAACGTGTGCCATCGAGCCAGTCCTTGTCGATGTCTTGCCCGAAAACAAACTTCGCCCGACGCCTCTTCTTCATCCGTACAGGTGCAGGTTGACCGGCAAGAATGCGGTGCAAGCCGGCCAAATCAAGACCAAAGGAAACTTCCCGTGATGGAGAGACGGCGAATTGAATTTTGTACAGTTTTCGCATGTAGTGCCGGACCTGGGGGATATATTCCGGCCGCTGGTCCCAGGCTGTGATGCGAAAGTTAGGAAGTGTCCAATGACTGATGACAGGCGATCCACTCGGTGAACGATAATTTCCAACTGCTTCCAAGCATCGCAATAATTCTTGGTAACCTCGGGAGCAGAGAGCAGTATTTGGGGTAGGAAACAGAAGTGCCAGTTACGGCCCTTGTTGATTGCTCCATTCCAATGACGGTGGTCGCAGAACGGACACGAGCCGCCGTTCGCTGCGCATTCGCCATGGAACCTAGCAAAGCAGTGATCGCACTGCACCGCATCGGACTGCGTACCGGGCGGAGGTGGCCGGACAGGTGCGTTGCAAATGCAGGTGAAGTACTCATCATTAGGCGGAAGGTCATCTTCTGGTCGAGTGGAATCGACGACATCGTTGAGAATTTCCTGACCGTGCTTCGCACCGTGCTGTTGACAGTACCAAGGAAGGTCTTCTAGCCACTTCTGGTGGAGGGTGAGCTGCGTGTCCAGCTTCTCGAAGGTGGGAAGTGAAAACACAGAAAGGTGTTCTCTGGCGTAGGATCGCCACTTCGTCATCATCTCGAAAATGTCTACCTCATCCCGATGCTGATAACGGTTTCTCAGTATAGCTTCGCACCGGCTCTCAAGGTCGAGAGCAATTTCTGCCGTCTGCCTAAGGTCCTTGACGGCAGGTATACTGAAGTCTTTCTCGGCACGTGCGACAAACCTCATGACCTCGGTTACTTTCGGCTTGGGGCCTTGGTTGTCAGGAAGCAACCAAATCTTCGCTGCTTCTCAAAGTCCTTGGCCTTCGTCCGAGCAGACATCAGACGATCATATATGCTGACGTCGATGGGAACATTAGAATCTGTTGCAGAGAGTTCATCAAGCTCTTCGATGGTCTTGAACGGCTGGTCAAGGACATGTCTGGCTCTATCTTCCCAGTCATCCCCCGCATGCTGCCTCGCCAGGAGCATTTTCATGTACGTGTTGTCCTCGGAGAGATTGCAAGCGCGAGCGCGAGACAAAAGATTGCGTATATCTTCCAGAGTGATAGTTGTATCGTCGACCTTTTCCTCCAATTCCTTGATGAGTGATTCGCGGGTCACAATCTTCTCGACTTCGTGAATCTCGTCCAGGTTTACGTTGACGGATGACGCTTCCATGAGCAAGCGGTCGCATTCATTGAAAAAGGCATCACGGTCTGTGGCTGCACGGTCATCCTTCAACAGCGCCGAGGCCTTGGTCTTTATCAGCTCCGCTTGCTCTGCCAGTGTCCGGAGAGCACCGATCTCAGGTGCGTCAAAGCCTAACGTCTCCACCTCTCTTAGTAGCGCATAAAGGTCGTCCAATGTGCGATCTGGTCTGTCGCCCGGATCGCGGTCATCAAAACTCGGAGGTGTCGGCTCGTTAGCAGACGGCCGGCCACGTGAACGACGAGACCGCTTCCGGCTCTGTTTGCGGATAATGAAAGTATTTGAGGCGTCAAGCCATTCATTTGCCCTGCTTACGCATTTGCGCAGGGACGCCAGTTCAGGAAGAGGGTAGTTGATACGCTCGCCTTCTGCCAGAAGGGCTCGTAGGGAACGAAGTTGTGGGACACTGCTCTCAGATAAAACCCTCTGGAATTTAGCCCTCCAAGCTCCAGGGATAGCAGCGCGTTCCGAGACTTTGGCCAAATTTTCATGGAGATCTGCATCGGAGAACCGGAGCCTCAAGACGTGTTGATTGATCGGGTGGTTGCAGAGGTGTTTAGCATGCTCCACGCACACAACCTCGTTCTTGCAATGGCATGTGACCTGGGAAAGGTAGCAGAACACCTTGCAGTACAAGCATTGATACTGGTCCTCGGGCCGGTCGTCGTCTTCAACCCGCTCGGTTATGCCCATTGCTCTGGCGGCTCTCCGAGACCCAAGCTCGCGCTCCGTCATCTCTTGCAAACTAGCTTCCAACCTAGCACGGAGACGTCACCGGGGACTAATTATTGAGAGATGTTCGGGCACTTACCATTGAGCCGTCTTGATAGATTGAGACTGTTGCGTAATGGTGACAAGCAACTCATCATGTGAGAAAACCGGTAACTTCCTGTGCTCGCGGTAGCGCTGTACACAATCACGACCGTAAGGCAGCCAGTCGGGCAACGCAAAATTAACAGCCTCGTTGAAGTTAAGCTATAGCAATGAGGTTAACTAAGATGATTTTGGAGCCACGTGGAAAACGTACGCCGTGATTAAATCCAGCGTGATAGGCCTTAGGGAATGTAATAACAAATTCCCCAGCACGTTGGTTGCATGCGTATACGCGAACACCAGCAGCACTTAAGCGCTTGGGATTCATCAAAGTCACAAGTTGAAAAAGGAGATCAGGCTGTGCCTCGAAAAGATCTGGCGCTTCACTCTTGATCGCGGCTTCAAATTTGTCAGCGTCAGAGCCCGGAATTCCGTACCACGTCTTTGTTTCGCCCCAGTGTTCTGATAGAATGGTCAATCACATCACATCCAGATATAGGACGGACACGCAGCACTCACGGAAGTTGATGCTGTACGTATAGTGATCCTATCGCCGTTTCGTAATTGCGCCCTACCACCATTATTAAAATTTGGATGCCTACCTCGTTGTGCCAGCAGAAGGTGGAGAATATCATCCCAACATATGTCCACGGAACAGTCATGCCAGAAATATCCGACTTGATGTATCTCAGAAGGGACTCTGATAAGATCGGGATATTGTTCAAGTTCCAGGGGTCCCTGGAGGCAGGCTCCAGCGGATGCGTCTCCATTGTAGGCATAGCGCTGAAGGTTCAGAAAACGGTTAGCAGTGAAAGAACTACAGAGCTGTCAGGAAACCCAACCTGCCATGTGTAGTGGAATGGACATCGGCACCGTACTCAATTTCCACCGTCTCGTTCGGTGACTGAACAAGTCGCCAAAACTCATGTTCAACGTCATGCTCGGTTACCACAGTGTTCCCGACACAGGTGACTGTAGGATCGTCGAGGTCCGGCGGAGACTTATGAGCGGGGGGATGAGTCGCCCACCAACGGCGACGAAACTCCTGATCCCTGGCTTGGAAGCTAGATAGGCTGTGCTCTTCGCCTTCATCAAAGCCAAAATCGCCGCCAGTTTCGAAAAGACACGTATGGCAGAACCACTTTCCTCTCGGTATGCTAGTGAGCGGAGGATCAAGACAAAACATGTGGAAGCCTGCAAAAAGTTAGTGTCAGGATAATGAAGTATCGAACGCCGCCGTACCGCAATCACAACCATCACAGAGAAGCATCTGGTCTTCGTAATTTTTCTTCTGACAAATCTCGCAAGACTGCTACTCCAGAATCAACTACGAGATAGATCAAGCTGCGGGAGGTCCCTACCTCCTGGGTAAGCTTCTGAACTTCGTCCGGTTGCGTGGTACCAGGCTGCTGAAGGCCCACGACCAAATCCGTCGCGAGACATGACGGTTGCTTAATATTTAATTGAGATCAATTGAGTAGGAAGGCATGACAGGGGTCTGGTTACGCACAAGTGAATTGCTCTTGAGCAGCGGTCCTTGTGCTTCGTTTCACACCAGTTAGTCTCTGACCGAGTTCTGATTCGCTCCTTGGAGTCACCATCGTCCGGCTCTGATAGAGAACTCGACGAAGAAGTTAGAGGACTAGAGGGTGGTGATGAGGGGTAACGTAGCGATGACTGGCGGGAATTCGAAGACTGGATATTGGTGTGGGTTTTCAAATGTGGGTCGGTCTTGACAGTGGGAGATGAGGACAAAGCTGGCGATTTTCGCACTCGTTCGCAGAAATGTTCATAAGGGAGAATTATCCTCGTATAAGAATTCTTTATCTGGGTGGATAGACCAGGTATACCCCTGTACCCGAGTATCGCACCCAAGTCCCCCCATTTCTTATTCTTCGTCACCTGAAATATTTTTTTAGTAGATGAAATTACTGCGGCGAAGGACGCACAGCCTCGTATCCTCCAAGACTCTGCACTTCTTTGCGGAGTAACCAGAGATCGAGCGGCTTGTGATTGATCGTGGGCACGGACACACGTGGATTGCCTTGCTGCTTGTGGAAGCGATACAATTGCTCCAAAAAGTTGACCTTGGCACGAGAAGTGGCTTCAATGGAGTTGAGGCGCTGCAACCTCGTCTTGAAACGAAAGGTCTGGCGGAGATGAAAGTCAGCGTCAGTTGTGGTGGACCAAAAAATAGGAAAAATTCTGTGGCATGACACGAACCTCCGTATTGGTGACAAAGGGCATTTTCCAGCCGACTGGAGGGACGATTTTGCAAATTCCGTAAGGGACTGCTTTCTCGGAGATCGAGCGGATGTAGGCCATAGGATCCTTGAACTCCTCTGAAGTGGGATAGAAAGCCGGACATTGTGGGATCCCGAATGGTCTACTCAAGGTATGGTCAGGTAGATTTCTTGGGCCAGAGGTCTTTACGGAAGATAGGTCCAAGCAAGGGGAAACGGCGATCGGCGAATGTCCATTAAAAAAATCGTCAGTGACGTCCTGAGAATTGCCTTCGTCATTGCTGAGTTGAGAGGCATGGCTTTGCAATGCAGCCAATGCGTTCGTCTTTGATTTGCGAGGCGCGCGTTTAGACGAACCTGGTGTAGGTTGTTGGGACATTCTGGACTGTGGAGAAAGTGGCGTATCATCCTGGGGCTTTATTGGAAGAGCGCCCTGTACAGGAATAGATAGACAAGACGTGAATGTGTTCAGCTGTTTATTGGAAAATTCGGAAGGCAAAGAGTCCGAGGTATGGGAGGCGGTGTGCATGACCATTCTGGCGAACCTGCCTCTGCGCGAGGGAGTTCCCCTAGAGGCAGGAGGGGGCGAGCCTGCCTGCATTTCAGAGTAAGAATGCGAGAAATGCTGAAGTGGCCTGTTTCGAGAACCTATAGGGTATTGTCAGTGGCCAAGCTTCGTCACGTACGCTCCTTGGAATGAGGGAGCGGGCATTGAATCGAGCACCGAGTTATCGTGCGTGCAGCTGGGCTTCGACGTGGGAACGCTGGCCAGTTTCGCGGAGTTTCTTTTGACAATGCTTCCGCGCCTTTCCGGCACCCCCGCTTCCACCACTCTTGTTTGACGTTCCTGGGATGTCCCTGACTACGGACAAGACTTCAATTGTCAAGCACAATAACACTAATAAGCTAATGAATGCGATACCAACAAGGTGGTCGCGGACAACGAAGCTGAGCAAGTACTGGCAGAGGTTCGCACGTCACCCTATCAGGTAAAGCCTTTCTGCCCAGATCCTGTGCTATTGATGCTCGCGGCAACCCCCGATCCCCTTGGGGCCAAGCGCAGGTGCGAAGATATGTACATATTTCTCAACGGAATCAAACAAGTATCATTAACCTAATCCAGTCGTCCTCGTGCACACGCATGGAGGGCCGGCCAGAGACACGAGGCGCAACTTGTTCCCTCATTCATGGAGGTTCGTTGTCTGTTTCATTGGTGGCGTGGAAGTACGATCGCTTTTAAGGAAAGCTGCCGGCAGCGTTGTCATTTACTTTGCTGGATGGCGAGATTCCGTTCCAAGATTTGCAGGCAGTGTGTCAAACGTGCTCAAACCGCGTGCATGGGCCAATACCGATCGTATCGCCACCGTACTGGCACTGAGGAAATGGATTTACCAGGACCTCCCTGTGCTATCGAGTGGCAGTCACGATCCCGGATATTCACTCCGAGCACGCCGGAGCAGCCTAGAATGCGACTAGGCAAATCGACAAGGTAAGCTTGAGGGATTCAAAAGACTAGGTGCTCGACCCGAGCCCGGGCTGATCGTTGAACTGTTTACCCTGTGGTCGGCCTACGGAGATGAAACAAATATACAGGACACGCCCACAACATGGAGGATCAAATGGCCTACCCACCAACTAGTGCGTGGGTCTGCGGTCTCGTGACGGCACCAAACAACGTGGCACCAACGCCAGTGACTACAACTAGAATGGCTAGTCTCTTCCCAAAAGTCGCCGATTCCAACTTGGATGCGTTCTTCCTCAGGTGGCGGTGATAGTCAACAGCGAAGTGGAAGGAGAAGAGCGGAAACGAAAACCTACCGTGCCGCGGAGAAGCTCACCAGTCACACAGCAGGCGCCCCAGTGCAAATGAGAAAGTCGTGGTGCGATCACGCAAACCGGCATGTGGTCGATCAACAGGATTCAACACGTTGTCTGTGACTCCAATTTTACGTGTACTTGCTCCCCCATTAAGACCAAAATAAATTAGCTGCATCACATACAGCTTGTGCGTTTGGGAGGGCTTCAAGTGAAGTGGTGACGTGCGCGTAACAACTTCCAACCTGTGGATGTTGCACTTGTGCTTTCCATAACGGTAAGTGACTTCATCAATGGCCTGTTCGATTATGGGGTGCAGCCACTGTAAGAAAAAAAGGGGGGGAATTGGCAAAAATTTGTGGATGTGATTAGCCCCCGGTGGGACTCGAACCCACAACCTCCAGATACCACTTGGTTAGAAGTCTGACGTCATAACCATTAGACAACGAGGGCACACACTGCGACCGTGCACATATCCGAACTTCACATCATCTCCGAGACTCATCTCCGCCCCCGTCCCTCATTACCCTATTACCCTATTTCTGGGCCATCAAAAGTAATCCGAGTGGTAGGATCGGTCAACCACCAAGGTACGATAAACCATGTACGTATGAATACAGAGGAGTACTGACGTTGGGCAGTCGTGGTCGGCACAGTATCACAGAAGGTCCTCCGAGCCGGAACCGCCGAGCGATCCATGGCCATTCGACACACGCAGATCGAGTGGTGTCACCTAGACCCGGTTCACAGCATCTGTACAGCCGCTCTGCGTATGTACTGCAAAGACGACGAGGCAGCCGTGAATAAGAAACCTACGAGCCGTTAATAATACTTCTCTTCTGGTTGTTGGGCGTACTTGGGACCACCACGTGGTCCCTGACAAGCAATGGCGGCCCAAGCTCTTCGCAAATGGTTAACATAGGCTTGCTGCTCCCGTATGATAAATCGCCTTGGGTGAAATCTCCCACCTACTCACCGCCGCGGCCTGCTTTTATCGATATCCAAAAATCTGCATGAAAGGGTGGCCAATGTGCTGTGTTGTCGACCATCTACCCCACCGCCAGCCCCAGCGCGAAGGGTCCTGTTTGTTCCTCGTTTCCGTACACCCCCTCTCCACCCTGCGTAATAGCGAGGCGTACAGTACAGTACTTGGGTCGGTGGCGGTACGCATCCCAAACTGCCACATAGTTCCTATTCACACATGTAGTATTTTCCAGTGGCCACCCGGACTGTGTAAATGGGCTTAACGCATTTTTCCGTATTTTATCCCATTCTGCGTGTCACCGCCGCGGAGGAGTCAGCGAGATGGCTCACCTATACGAATGGTGCCCGGCGGACGTGCAAAGAGCGTCCAGGCTCACCCCGAGGTGATACATACATAGCTGCTGGAAATGACTCAACCGAAATAGACGTTCAATTCAACGAACACTTCCCTAGTGAGATTTGATCTTTGGGGACACAGCGCAGTATGGGAAGCCGCAGCAGTGACAGCGAGAAGAACCAATGGCCTTGGTCGGGCTTTTGCGTCCGGGTAGAATGATCTAGAGGAGGGACAACTCCCGAGGATGGTATGAGGACGGACACATGCATCCTCACAGGTTCCGAGAAGTCAATTGAGCGGGATGGTATACAGTTTGTTGGGAAATGCCGAGAGTCCACCTTCCTGAATGGTCCTCCGATGCACATTCATCAGTGGATTTCTGCAAATCAAGTAAATCGATCAGTTCACACGAAACATCCGTCTAAAAAGATATGCTGATGCGCTACTATGGAGACTGCCCAGGCACCCTGGTAGTAGGTGTATGAATTTGAAAACGATGCATCCCAGCTTCGCATCCATTTCTGACGTTGCTGTTGTAATCTACCCTGTTCGAATCTCAATCGAGCCTGAAAAGTTCGTGTTGCATACGAACGGGGAGGTATCTCCCGATTCGACCACGGGTTAATGCGGGCTAGAGTTTGGAAATTACAGTGCTGATGCGTTTTATACGACAGTGTAACAACTGAGCGGGTGGGCCTGTGAGGGCAATCTCGGAGCTCGGACATCACTAAATTTGTGCAGCTGTCGAGTCACCGACACAAAGGGGGCCCGAGGTTCGCAGGTTTGTAAAGTCCAGGAAGTCGAGTTCGTTGTTACAGTAACAACAATACAATGGAACTTATAGCACCCATTGTATAGTTCGATGGACTTCGCAATGTGTTCAAGGGTCGACCAAACACTCCTGACGTCCCAGGTTTAAAGGCTAGCATTCATTTCGGCGAGCTGAGGCCGCAGGAGTGGGACACGTATCATCCGCATCGAATGAATATTATTAGGCAGAAAGAAGCTGGCATTATGGGGGAAGCACGGTTTATCACCGTGATAGGGACTCGCCGCGGCCAATAAGTGGGCACACGACACAAATTCGATTGCCCATCACAGGAACCGTCACCAATAGAGAAACAAGGTTAACGATTGACAGCTTGACAACGAATTTCAAGGACCGCCAGATTGTTTCCGAATAACGAGCATATGTACACCGTATGATCACACGAGCACGCGTGGTGTAACACTGATATGGAGAGTTTTGTGCGTGGAAAGAAAACTGAAAATTCCGTATCCGTCCAGCTTGTGCAGTTGTTGGAAGGCAGGCCAGTCCTTCACGGCAAATATTATGTATATGGGGAAACACCGGAGCTGCAGGCGTTCCGGCGGAAGGCAACAGAATCGATGGCCATGGAAATCGCATGCGATTTCGAATGGGCGGTCGATACCCTTTCTCGAAAATGAGACACGATGGGGTTCAAACCGCGGGGCTGCGTGGGTTGCTGGAGGGTTCATATCGCTAACGTAAGCGCCGACACCCCTCAGAAAGGTAAAAGAGCCATGATTTAACGAGCCTACATTCCACGATAGGAAAGACCACGGAACCCTCCACTCGATATAGGAAGTGTGAGAAGCAGAAATTCCAGAAGGGACATGCGTTCCATCGTAAATTCTCAAGTGTAAGGAAAATAATCGCCCCGCGCAAGTACGACCGTCAGAGCATCACCGAAACAACGCACGCTTGAAATACTTACTGGTACTCACGCGGAAGCTCAGATGAACTGAAATGGTTTTGGTTCCGAGGAGTCGGCTGGACCCGAATCGCAAGGTGGCAAGCACGCGAGTACTCGGACAAGAGTACAAAAGGGAACGACCAGCGCCAGTAGATCTAGGAATATGGCGTCAGAGAAGCATATTTTCCCTTTGGATATGAATTTTCGTGGCCAACCATCATTGGATGGAGCGAGCGGAGCCCACGGACGCTATAATTGATTAGCGAGAGAGACAACAAAAAGAGTCTCGAAATGCCGACCTAACTTCGAGTAGACGGGGAAGCCAGCCTTGAGTTGGCTTGCAAGGACTTCACTGGACAAGTGACGAAACAGAGCTAACGTGGCAGAAAGTATTGTTGTGGTATTGGGATCTGACACGATCTTCAATGCCCAAATGGGGAAGCCCCCATGGGGTTACATGTTGCGTGGCAAGGAGCATTTCGCGAGACATGTAATAATTCTCCCGCACAGGTAGTGATGGAAGTTAGTGACTTGACGTTCGGGGGGAGAAAGACCAGGTACGATGTTGTCACAATTTCATCCGTCCTCAGTGTCCTTTATAAGACCTGCCTTTGGAACCGCGGCATGAAGGACCATAAAGAGCCACGCTCCTTTCACCCACACCATCGAACAACTCCCCATCACACTCACTTCTAAAGTGTCAGCCGGCACCACCGCGCTCGTGCGACATGATCCATCACGCCAAAGTAGGTCGCTTGCCTACATCAGCTGAACTTCCAGTCTGATAGACACTCAACAGTCTGCTCCACTCAAGTACAACCTCTCTTATCATGAGTATTATTCGGACACGGATTTATCATCCTGTTCGTCGGATAGTTTCGACGACGCACCGAGAAAATGGTGGATGCGGTGGTGCTGTTGTCTGTGCTTCAGGTTTTGGTGATATACCCCTTTGGTAAGCCAGTTTGGCCGGGAACCATGCGAGCACTCACCATGACCGACAGTCAGGCGGAGCCTGCATCGGATTTTTTTCCCCTCGTCACGGGCCTCGGCTTTACCCATAGTCCTCATGGGTTTGACACGTTTAGGAGAGCGGCAGGGAGGCAGCGGTCGGTCGTTTCGGACTAGATACATATGCACTGTAATCTTAGCATGTAGCCAATAGCATAATCAGCCTTCAGGCGTTACTTGGTAATAGCGCTGCACGGCCGATGCGGCTACTCATTTACGAGAATAGCACATCGGTATCACTTCCTAGCAGGCGGCGAGAGGGACAAGGATATGGACATCGGAAGTGCTGTATTGGGCCAGCACACGATGTCCTTGTATATGAATGATTGATACGGGATCGCCCGAAGTTACCACTGCCAAGCGGGTGAACCTTGGGGCTTGGGGTAGTCAAAATCGGAAGACAGGCTGTGAGTTCCGTTGCCTAGGTTGGAGCTTATTGTTCACAGAAGGAGCGTACTCAGCACGAAGCATAGGAATGGCTCATACCGATTTCATTGAAATCGGGAAGGGATGGTGAACATCTTGGTTCCCTAGTCTACCATTCCCCATCAAATCCAACGAACCCTACCGTGAAGGTTTAACATCACGTCCAGGGTCCAAAAAATGATTGCGGACCCACCCGTTAACAGGAACACCGGAAAGTACCTTTTCTTCTCCAATTGTGCGCACCAATTCCATGCACTGGTCAGACGTCCATCAATGCAGCTTCCTGCATCAAAAAAGTTGTCTGCGCCCGAACCATCAAATCCATGACGGAAAAAGTCGGTAAGTATTTCTAGAATGCAGCCCTCATCGGAGCCAAACTCGTCGTCGACGTATGACCGCAGTGCGGGTTTCTCCGTGATGGTAGGTATATGATGAAGGGTATTGCAGATCGGGAGGAGGATGCGATATATTTGCGAATATTTATCTACCGTATCGGTGAGGTCGTGGATATATCGAGCCGAGCAAAATCGCCTACCGATGAACATAAGCGCATTTGGAACGTTGTGATCGCCCATATGTATGGCTGATGAGCCTACCCACGAACCGACGCTGTGCTGTGCACGTTGCAGAATAGTGTGCATCATGCGCAATGTTTTTGGTGCAGCTTGGACACGGTTCAAGCCCTGGCCAGTATCTCGAAGGCGATAAGGCACAACTTCGGATAGTAGGTCTTGCTCCGTTAGAGACCACAGGCGGAACATATCTAATCACTATTTGTAAATTGTCCCATACAAAAACAAGAAACCACTTACCATGCAAAATTTCCCGCCACAAGGTAAGGCTCTGCAACACGTATGCGTATTGTTTTGCGTGATCGTGGCTCAGTCTCGCACCGCCCCTCCCGCTACGAATCGCCAGGCTATGTTTGGGACTCGTCACTTGCGTGGGATGGAAAAATTGCTTAAGGTAGGCTATCATCCGGTCGCAGGGATCACGATTGGTTCGTAAAAATGCGTGATTGTCACCGATACTGTATAGACATTGACGGACTTTCTCTTGACTCAAACCGTCACACTGGTAACGAGCCGAAAGTATTTCGATGGCGCGTTCCTTCGTCTTGATATCTTTCTGTACCTCGCGTCGAGTTCGACCATCGGAATAAATTTCCATCGTAGCATAAGTTATGAGGTCGTCGCGAAGGAGCCCAGCTGCACCGTGCTCCTCTAGGACGGAGTACACAGTTTTGATAGGCTTCACGCACGTAAAATTGAGCATGTCTTTCACCTCGGGCGATTGACTATCCTGAGTGCAGTGTCATCAAAGATCAAAGCTCGACGAAAAGTTGCATTCACCCACCTGAAGCAGATATATCAATTTACCGTACGTGGTGCGCATTTTATCGGGGTTCATGATCTTATGGCGGCGACCAAGTTCGAAGATGTCCTGGAAAAAGTGCTCGTTCTTTTCAAAATCGCGGTCCGTGAAAAGCGACTGGCCCAGCTTATAATCTGCTGAGAGTACGAGGCCGGACAAGATCGCGCAAAGTTCGCGGATCTGGGACACTATGCGCTTCGTTTTCGAAAGGCCAAAGCCAATCGTGTCAATCTTGTCAGTGTATTCTGAGACCTGAAGGGCAGCATCCAGAAGGCGGAGGTACTTGCGTTCGCCGAGGGACAACCGGAGTGGAATATACTTCGAGCGCTCCACAAACCAGTCACCGACTTTTGAGCCTACCGCGGGTTGGGTACCCAGAGCGTTCTTGACTAAACTTGTTGGTAATCCTGTACCTACGCGATCTAGCTCCATGTCTGATTCATCGGACATGTCAACGTCCTCATCACCCTAGACGACGGTAAGCTGTGGGTGCACACTAGCATGCTGGTGATCGCGCACTTCGTTTGTCTTCTCTTCTTCTCTAGCCTCAGTAGAATCACCATTTTGTTCGTTTGGAGGCTTTCTCGGAGGGTGAACAGCGAGCGGTTTCGAAACGTGTTTTCTTCTGGTGCCCTTCCTGTGTTGTGCGGCAAAGCAGACCTCGCAGTAGTTGTCCTGGCAATCATCACATCCGACTTGGGCAGGCTGATCTACTCCACAAATGCAATCCAGTGTGGCAAAGATGAGAAAAGGATCGTTAACTCACCCTCACATTCTACACAGTACCCTTCTGTATTGGGTCTATCGACGGACTCTTCGTCCCATCCCTCCGCCACGGTAGACGAGGCATCGAGCTCCTGCCGTTTCAACCTGGGTGTTCTACTGCATCGTGATTGTCCCCGAGGATGTTTTCGAGAGAGAATGTTGTGCCCTCGGAGGGGACTTCAGGCGGCTCCTGCTTTCCATTTTCTGTCTGTGACATTTTATTACAGGTGCTTTCAACCACCTTTTTTTGTGTCGGGATTCAGCCGTGAAGGATTGATGCAGGATGGACGGTGGCTTCAGAAGTTCAGATAGCCCGACGGACGTAAGCGGTGGGAGTCGCGTTGCAGAGCCTCAGGTCCGCGTGGCATCCACGCATTTTCAGTGAACCAACTGGCTTTCAAACTTACACTAAGTACGCTGAGTACATACTTCTTGTCTTCGTAATAAGTGTCATACGCGACTCCTTAGTGGCACGTCGACAGTGGCCTACACTTACCGGTAGTGGTACGCAGTGCAGAGAACAGGTTTGGTAGTTACATAGCCTCGCTCAGATACCGCGGCTAGCATAAGCAATGCTCGAAAACAACATGGAAGTCCCTTCATATGCCAAGGCTGGCTGGCGGTCAGGCAAACGAGCTTAGAAATTCGACCTGGACCACCACACTCTTGGCCATCACATGTGAAGGAGCACAGAGGAAAATGATTAGATTCAAAACAAGTGCACGAAAGTGGCTCAAACAACCGAGGGGCACGGATGAGTCACGTGCCCTGATTGTTTGTATTGCTTTGGTCTGGCTGGCTGGGGTGGCTGAAACTCTCAAGAACACACGTGGAAGACACTGACAGGGTGACTTTAGTACGGGTGCGTCCGTGGTTATCCAAGTTATCCGCTCTCCTTTCAACCACCACAAATGAGTTCCGCGACATCCCTCAAGCTCAATTTACGGCCTCCGCCACAATCGCTAAAGGGTCGCCAAAGAAGCGCCAGTCTCGTCAAAGTAGAAGAAGTGGGCGGTCGCGTCGAAGAAGTTCTTGACAGGAGTGCATACGTGAACATAAACGCAAACTGGGTCAACGCTAAGGGTAGGTGCTTGCGTATTTGATCTCGACGATTACATTCGAGCATTCGCTGCAGGAGCATGGTTGATCCATGTTGTCCTGGTCGTCATGGGCAAAATTATCATCGATACGATGCCTGGCATGACCCAGCAACTAAGTTGGACTCTCGTCAACCTATTATACCTTGCCGTACGTGCTCTGCCAGCTGATATTTGCGCATAATTCAACGCTGTCTCAGCTCTCCTACCTCATGTTTCATTGGGTCACCGGTATTCCGTTTGACAACGAACTGCACGCAGGGGCGTACGACGACCTTACCCTGTGGGAACAGATTGACGATGGTGCACAGTATACTCCTTCCAAGAAATGGTTGTTCACCGCGCCCATACTATTGTGAGTGTGATTGCAATTATTTCTTCAAGGCATCTCGGAATGCGTCATTGCAGATTCCTGGCTTCAACACATTACACGAATTACAACCTTTGGATGTTTGTAATAAACCTTACGGCGCTCATTTTTCTTGCTATCATCCCTAAGCTTCCTCAGGTGAGAGCCGCATCTCTGGGGATTGTGAGCACGTCCTGATGTACGCTCAGCTTCATCGACAGCGCGTCCGATTTCTTGCAGAAGATGCATCCGGAACGGCTACCCCGGTCACGCCAAGATCTGAAAAAGCTCTTGATCCTTCTCTCATAAATGACACGTACTTTAAGTAATCGAGGTCATCTTTTATATTCGCTCTTTTCTTTTCTGGGAGGATACACGAGGCTCATTTCCACCGCACATCACCCTCAATCTCAAATCAGCACGGCAACCATAATTTCCTCTAATGGTGTATATAATGCGGCGCAACAAAATGTCATGAAGCCCTGTTCGGATGTGAGAACGACTGGTATTTTAGTTTTTGGCAACGAGGTTTTCTTTGTACGCCAGAAGTCGCAGCCTCGATCCAAATCACCATCAGCCACGTTAGTCGTGTGACAACAGCGGATGAGGTACGCACAGGTTTCTAAGAAGCATCAGTATTGTCACCTTCCCAACGGCAGGTACGTGAATGGATGCCTACGGCTCGGTCAGTCGTGGATGCCTTTTCAAGTGGGAATAGTCGACGGACCTTATCTCTTACGTCCTTTTCGAAGTTCTTGTCCGCAGCTACGTTGACTGTGATACACCCTTCTTTCAAACATTTCGTTTTCACCTTGTAATCAGCGCTCGGTACGGCGGATATGACGACGTCGGACAGTGCTAGGCATTCTTGCAGGGTGAAATTGCAAGGGTGAGTTGTATGATGTGGAAGATATTTTCTTCCCGCTTCAGGTGACGAACGGGGTCGCTTCGTGTATTCCTGCCATGTGAACACACCCAGATTTAGCGTGTAAGAACGAGAAGTTTGTCACTTGGCTCACCTGGATTGAATCTATGTCAACAGAAAAAACTCGGGCACCATCGTTGGCTAGCAAAGCCGCCAGCGGCCTTCCAACCACCTCGGACCTAATAGAAACCCAACTGTTTTAGACCTAACACAACAGAAAGGTATTCATACATACCGGTTGATGACAGTTACCGTTTTACCATACGCACGGTCACCGTATGGCAGGATCTTGTTATACACCCCTATGTATTCTAGACATTTCACAACACCCAGAGGCGTACACGGCAAAATAGATTTAACCGTCCCAGGTGGTGCTATGTCGTCAACGGGTGATGTGGCAGCCGGGGCCAGGGACTTTGGATCTATGAAGCGAATGCTGTGGAAAGGAGAGTGAGCGAGTCCGATCATCTTATGGGCAGAACGGACAGACTTATGGTATAAGTTATAGTGAAACTTGGAGTGCAGCCCTTCTACATCTTTCAAGGGTGAGACGATCTCGATAGGGTGTGTAAACGAGAGAACCCAGAGGAGCGTGAAACGCAAACCTGTTGCAAGTAATGATCCTAGTACATCCTCATCAGTCAACTGGAGAGTTCTGGGGTTAGACTTCACGGACCTGTTGTCCACCATAAATAGGGTAATAAACCTTGGCTTCGATGTAGGCGCCGGGATGGACATCGGAGATTACCTGAGATAACGTACCATAATTCCATCGATGTCGGGATCCTCGTTGGCTTCAACGATGGCTTCCTCGACACCCTCTCCATCCGCGAGGTCAGAATTTTCCGCTGATCCAACCTTCTTCAAGACGAAACGGACACCCAGTTGCTCACACTGCTTGCGGGTGAAATCCGCATAGAACTTGCTCGGAGCTGATGTCGTGCCAAGAATCCCGACAAGTGTTGGGGGTCTGGAACACTGTGCAAGTGAGCTCTTCACCTCGTCCCTAAACGTGTCAGCGATCGGGTCAGCTTTCAGCAATAAACCCTTTCCCAGGCCATCGGCAGCCATCCCTCAAACAAGAGTCCCTTTTCTTGTCGGCAGTGGTAGGAATGCAAAGGAGTCTCTTCTCTCTCTGACATCTTTGGCAATGGCCACGCGACCATTTGCAGATAAAAATTCAAGCCGGATCGGATCGCTGGCCGATCGCAAATTACCACAGGCACGTGACTTCACGATGATTATGTAAAAGGTTCATTGGATTCGCTAGTGGTACAGACACGGTGATTCATGAGTACAGGTAGACTAACCTTGGGTTAGGTGAGATGCAAACTGTAAATACCTACACGACGAGGGAAAAACCTAGTAGATGCCATCTGCAGACCTCAGGAGCCGTGCTTGATGCCGTTCGTGACGCCATGCCTGCGCGGTTGTCCAGCTGTCCCCGACCCATCAAACCTCTCTGCGCGACGCCCCACCCTAGCGCTTGCATTGCCATTATCGCCCTCGGCATCGCTACTTCCTTCCTTGTCTTCATCCGAATCCGTATCGTCCTTCATCAATTGGGCGGCTCTCTGGAAAGAGTATCCAAGTCAACATCGGGATCTGAATGATTCAGATAGCTCAACAGTCTCACCTTCATTGCCTCAGCTTCATTGGAATAATGCCTCCCTCTGGCCCTCAGGAATGCTGCATGCCTCGCAGCAGCTATGAAGAGTATCCGGTCAGAAACTACGACACCAGGGTCATACGACGGATAACACGAACTTTCTTCATCCATCTCTTCCTCTTCTTCGACCCATTCCCCCGGCGTGTCATCCACAGACCTGATCTCCCTCCGTGCTTCATTCGGAAGGTTGAAGCTCGTGCTCCTACTCGACGTAACGCTAGCCGATCTCCCAGACGAATTCCTTCCTACGCTCGACAACGATGCCCGGCGAGACGACGGGCTAGAGACGATCACACTCGTTGGCGATTCCGGTTGAGAATAAGTGGTTGGCGAACTTGCCCGGAAACCGAGATCGAGGTTGGGAATATCTTGGGTACATCGTCGGATGTGAACACGATTAAGCGAGAAGACTGGGTACGTACCACCCTCAATCTCATCTGTATCTGCGTTATACCGTACGTAAGGCGTCTTGGGTTCCGTGATCTTCATGAGACTATCTTTCTGTACTTCAGTCAACGCCAAGTTCTCCTCGTCCCACTGTAGGCTGCTATTTGTGAATGTCAGCGAGATTTCACCTAGAGAGGAGTTGTAGACGGACTGTTGCTGCGCAACTGGGAGTTGTGGTCCCGCATTCTTCAATATCCCCTTTGGCTTGGGGTTCGATGCAGAACGGGGCAGCGGTTGGCAAGGACGGCGATCTTGAATGATTTCCGGACCTGTCATTATGGCTTAAGAGGGTACGCGATAATGAAGGGAGGTTAATGTCAGGACAGTAGGCGTGCGATGTTAGTAGCAATCCTCGACAGTCTCCAAGTTCCTTGCCCTTACTCACGTGGGAACCGACTGCCGGACTTCGCCGACCTGGGCTACGCCTTTCTTGTCCCTCTTTATGCTCGACACATTCTGCCTGTGTTACACCGACACTGAGTCTCCTCCTATACCGCACTTGTTGCTCCATTTACTTACTTCTTACTTTATGTGATATACCATCTCCGTCATCCGCACTGCACGGTTTACTTCTGCCGCTCTAAGTCAAACATCGGCACGATTCTACATTTAAGCACGAAAGTCTCCCCGCGTCACGCTATCCTTGCCTTTTCTATGGTCAGGCTCCCATCTGGATCGTGCGGTTCGTGTCCGAAGTAAGCTTCGCGTTTCTTGCCGCTTTCAGGTGCGGCAGTTCGCCAGCGTGTTGTATAACTCCACAAAATCTCGTTCATCAAGTGAACATCACGCTGCTCTCCGAAACCTAGGCAATGTTCACGATACTTTGTTCGCGGGAAACTATTCCACGACGGAACACTTGCTGCTGACCTTTTCTTGCAGGAGATGCTGCGCGTTGACTGCTACGAAATGACATCATTTCCCCTAACCTCGGATGCTCTCGCATTTTGATTTCCCACTCGGAATCAATTCGCAGCAAAATCGCCCGCGTACATCGCGGAATACGGTAGGATTCAGGGTGCAGAAGTACTTCGATTCTCAGGACCGGTGGTTCCAACGAACTGGGTTCAGATACTGTCAAGCATCCGAAACAGGCAGGCCGCAACCTCCCATCGGCATTCGAAGGTGTCGGTCTGTCGCATTCATCCCAACCTACAATCGAAATGAGCCGCTCTGGCCTTGCCTGTAACTTTCACGATAACTCTCTTTTCGATTCTAGTGCATGAGTACCCCCGTACCCTTTTCTTTAGCTATTTGGAAAGAAAAATCCAGAACCTCGGTGGTGTATCTCGCTATGTAGATACTCCAACCGGCAAGTACGACCACAAGAAGGCCTTGATCCTCTTGACGGATATATTCGACTTGACACTAACGAACAACCTAGTACGAGTTCCGCTCCAACTCGAAGTTCGGTTTATGACATCATAATTAAGCGTTGATGACTTCGTAAAGGAGGGCTATCAGGTATTATATACTCTGCTATTATTAGCCGCATCGGCTCATCGACTGCGAATTCTTAGGTTACAGCCCCCGACTATTGAACGGTGACCCCGCACCTCTCAATGCTTTCAACGCACCGTCACAGTGGTCGCAAACGAAATATTCACAGGTACCCTGGTACCCAAACTTCGATCCCATCGCTTGGGTTGCGAAGTACGACTCAAAAGTGACCCGTGGCCTCATCGATGACGTCCCACATGCCTTGGAAGGCCAGGGTGTGACCTCTTTTGCAGTCTTTGCAGTCTCTGGCTACTTTTTCGGCGGTGAGTTTACTCTTATGCATTACACTACCTGTATTCTATCGGTCGTTACGCGGTCGATCTCGCGGTCGAGCGGGTGGTGGATGTAAAAAAGCAAGACCAGATAACAACATTCTGAGTGACGGTAAGTATGCGCCCGCGTACGGTCACGAATTCGCTGTCAGAGCAGATTTCTTCGTCCCCCAACGTTCGAGGGTAAAGGGGGGTCATCAGTCATTCAAGAGCAGTGTTGCGTGGTTGGAGAAGTGCTTCTGAGAGTTATCTGCCCTCCGGCCTTGCTAATGACGCTAGGGAGCAAGCCTGTACGGATTGTAATATCACGAGCAAAAACTGTACCAAGAAAGTACGTACTATAGCTTGAAAACTGAGAGTGCTGGGTCGATCCATCCCGATGAAACACTGTAGGCATTGTCTGGAGCGACTACTGACAGCAACATTGTGTGAGAAGTAGGCGAACATTTACATAGTGATGGGTGATCGATAATCGGTAAGTACTTAGGCCCTCGCTGGTGGTTGTGCAGTCTGCGAGTGAGTATTCTTTAATTGAGTGTCCATAATACATTGGACCCATAATGCCTATCCCACATAAACTGTACACCTGAGGGGAAACTGAAGCGTCGAAACCACGTTGCGATCACTACCGACACCGATCACTGATCGCCATTCCGGGTAAACAGTACTTCCGCATGTAAGGGTGTAGATAATTCATGCTGTTACCTAACGGCAATGCGACGGCGATTCTAGGGTACAACGAATACAGAAACCATGGACAATATAGGCAGCAGCGAGAACTATGGCTACGGTGGTAATATTCTATCCGTTCAAACTCGCCAGACCCTGCATAAACCTGATCGCAGCATCCTCAGGCTCTTGTCTTGCCATCTCAATGATGCTCAGTAACTTCTTGATACCAACTAGAAGTGGGACATTCGAAGTCTCCGACTCGGCCGCGTTCCTCGGGTATGGAAGGCTCCTCACCATCTCTTGCACGGAGGTGTCGTAGAAATCAACGTCACGAAGAACAACGTCGAGCTGCTCGAGATTGGAGATAGGGGGCACCTTAATTTGGGTATCGAACACTTCCGTGAAACCCAAGTCGACAAGGTGTGAGCCAAGCGACGAGGTCGCTAGTACCTAATAGACGGCGACCCTGGACGATAACGGTTAGTCCAAAAGCAATACTTGCAAGAGTGGTCTGCCAACCTTCGGAGGCTTTTGTGCGATGAGCACGAGCAACGTCTGTAGCACAGTATTCGAGAAACGGTTCCCGAGGTACGTCCAGTCTGAGGACAAGGTTAGCAATGCCCTCGCAGACATACAATCATATCCTCACCTAGGAGCCTTTCTATATTGTCTACGACGATGATGCTGAGAGGACTCTTATAACTGTCCTGGAATGTTTTCGTAATGGCAGCAACTTTTTGTGCCTCCGAGAATCCCACCATACGATTCGGTGATATGATTTTGATGAAGGGGAAATCCGATTTTGCGGCGATTGTGGCTGCCAAGGTTGTTTTGCCTGAACCCGGTAGGCCGTGCAACAACACACTAACCCGTGGCGTCCGGTCAGACTTTGCAACTTGGTTGGCAAACAGTTTGCCTTTCTGAAGAATATCCTGAGACACCAGTCAGTATACTTCAACAAACAAGAAACACTTTCACAAACCTGAATGTCTAGATCGAACGTGATGATGCCATTCTTCACGATGTCATCGATATCCTCTTCGGAGACACCATAGGCGGGTTTTATTTCGTCCAGAGCTCTCATGAAATCATCTCTATTGACCCTCAAGTTTTCAACATCGTCTGAAATCCCTGCCAATGTCCCAACCTTCACGTGTCGGTTCAACGCGAAACTAGTGGCGCTCTTGACAAACCCCTCTATTTCGGCACCCGAGTAGTTTTTAGTCAGCTGCGCAAGCTCTTCTAGGTCGACGTCATCGTCCATCACTCGGTTCGTACGCATTTTTGCTGTGTGTATCCGCAGTATCTGAAACCGGCCACGCGCATCGGGTAATGATATTTCCATGTGTACCTCCAAACGGCCCGGTCGGAGGAGTGCTTCATCAATCATATCCAAACGATTGGTCATACCGATGACAAGGATATTGTTCAGGCGATCTACACCGTCCATCTATTGCGTAGATCGTGAGTTCTGAGTTCCGTTCCAAAGAACACGAATGAGATTAACCTTGGATAAAAGCTGGTTAACGACGCTGTCACCCACACCGGTACCACTGTTCGTTGTGCCACGCTGCTTGAAGACAGCATCTAGTTCGTCAAATATGATAATGTGAAGCCCGCTTTCATCTCCTTTATCCTTATACTAAATTCAAGTCAGCGTATGACCAAAATATGCGGCATCATACGAACCTCCTTCTCTGCGTCCGCGAACAGCTTGCGGATATTTTCCTCCGAGGCGCCCACGTACTTGTTCAGAATTTCAGGACCATTGACAATCTTTGGCTCTCGCGCATTGAGCATCTTCCCAATTTGTCGCGCAATTAGCGTTTTCCCCGTACCCGGAGGCCCATACAGCAGAATGCCTATGTGTTACTCAGTAACGGAAAAACAGAAGGACAGCATTGAACATACCCTTCACATGTTGTATACCTAGCTTCTCTACCAATGCCGGCGGGAACACTCTCGACGCAAAAGCACGGCGGAATATGGCATTAAACTCCTCATCAAGACCGCCGATACCCATGTCTTCGAACTTGAAGTTTGGCGCGATAATCGCGTTCGTAGCAGCCCTACCAGGCTATGAGTGGCAGTGACATCCACACACCGCGTAAAATGTACCTCTTTGCACCGGACTTCAGCCTCATGGGACTGTCACCTTCTTTCAAGATATTTACGTCCGTTTTCTGCATTAATACACCCATCTCAATTGGCGTCTTTCCACCGAGTCGCCCATCAGGGAGTTCTACGACGCTCATCGACGCAACGACGAGTTTCAGTTTGTCACCTTTGAAGTCTACGGTCAAAATACCACCCGGGGCAAGCACCAGGCCACTGTAAGCCGCAAGGAACTTTTGTACCATTTCGTCCACGTTGTACGGGACTTCGTTAACGAACCCCTCTTCCAAAAACTGGCATAAAGGTCGATAGATTGGAGGAAAGGTGGTGCTTGTGAATGTGGTGGCGAGGGCAGTAAGCCAATAGTGATGAAGTCTCCGCTAAGGGAAAGACCCATCCACTGACGGAGCGACGCGGGCACAGCGGCAATCCCTGGACTTACTGATCCGGATGTATCATGACTGAACAAAATATTATCGTTAACCACTCGTCACCAGGAAGCCGTCCACCACACACCAGATGGTAACTGGGAAACGTCCATTGACGAGGACGTGAGCCCCGTTCTGGAACTCCGATGGGTGAACGACTAGACAGTTACGCAAAGCTAACGATTCATTGGGTGTACCCACGACACCATAGTTACTGGAAAAGGAGTCAGTCACTGCAAGTGCATCACTTGGCTACTGCGCACCTCGATTCAGCACGTTGAGGTGGCGGTTTCCGATCGTAAGGTCTCTTCTCAAATAGCGATTGAGAAGGATCATTGTAATGGGGTGGTCGCTGGTTTGGCCTCAGTCCGCTTGGTACACCGTCGGGCACGCGCGTGTATTGGGGTTGACCGGGGGGTGGTTGCGGTGGCTGCGATCTTCCAAAGAACGACATCGCCGGCTTTCGATTACTGGCTTATTACTACACGTCCGTTTGAAATTCTGGAGATTGTACTTGTCGACGTGGACTCGTCGCCGTCGCCGGCTAGCGTTGAGACGTGCTACGATCAGGGAGGACGATTATGTCATCATCCGTGCCCCCGATGCGATGGTTCCGGTTCATCAAAGTAACTTGGCTGGCCACTTCCTCCAAGAATCTCACTCCTCCCCTGTCAACACCCAGGGAGCAGCATAAGCTGCGATACTAATCTCCAGAACATGTCCGCCATCGCGCACATCATCGATAGCAGCCTGGATGGCCTCCCCGTTGACCGAAGATCATGTCAGCTCTTGGGTCCAACCGCTCTGGTAAGAAATGTCTGGCGTACGTTTGTTGTGGGTAGTCTTGATTGCGCACACAAACGAATTAGGTCGTGCAAGGTCTTATGGGCGTCCTTGCCATCCTTTCTCTCGTTTACAAGAGACACCGCGAGACACACAAACGGCCGTGGAAGATCTGGTGCGGTCCCCTTCAAAACATGCTAGCACTTGTTCGCTGAAGGACGCTACTGTCTCTTTCTTACGTTTCTAGGTTGTTTGACGTGTCTAAACAAGTTATTGGCCAGATGTTTATACACGGTCTGAATGTGCTCATTTCCGATTTTGGATCTCACCGGTTCTCGGGAAACGCTTGTACATACTATTTCCTCAATATTCTGGTCGACACGACTTTGGGTGAGTAATTTTGCATTGAAACCACGGACAGTGATACCATCAGCGACTAGGTGTTGGCCTTATATATCTTATCTTACAGGCTACCACGTTTTTACTATCGAAGAAGTTGCATCTCAAGGGATTCCAGTCGGGCCAGTACGGGAATCCGCCGTCATTAACGTATTGGACTCGTCAGGCTGCAGTTTACGTGTTTTCCCTCACGACAATGAAACTTCTTGTTGTGGCACTTTTTGCCATATGGCCTGGGATTTTCGAGGTAGGAGACTGGTTGCTCGACTGGACGAGTGTAGGAGACGGAGAATCTTTCCAAGTTATCTTGTGCGTCGGACTAATTTCCAGAGTATAGGAAAGTCATTGACTACTTTCTCAGTGTCATGGGCATCTTTCCAATCATAATGAATGTTCTCCAATTCTGGCTTATCGACTCCATCGTCAAAGCCAACACTACTCAGCCTTTCTCCCATTCAAGTTCACAGAGGGATTGCGATGACGGTGATCGCGAACCGTTGATCGGACCGTCCGAAGACGACGGCGACGGTATCTTACACCGTGACGTTGAGGATGTGCTACGAGCCTGTAGCTCGAGAACTTCGTCGTCACACGCTACTACGATGGTTGGCCCCGAGGATGATAAGTCCAAAACGGGATCAAAGTCGTCACCTTCTTCCATATTTTTTTCTGGTTCCAGTTCACCTACCGCCCACGATTACCCTCCGAGTAGCGTAGGGAGCTCGTCTTCAGGCAGCATATCCTCCAGATCCAGGCAGAAGCATAGGGCTTCGCCACCCCCCTCATTCGACCACCAGTCAACTCATTCCCTTGTCTTTGTCATACCGGACCAACCACAACACGCTTCACCCCGGATACTTCGGAAAGGTTCAGCTCCGAGGATTTCTGCCGATAGATCCAGCATACACCTGGATTTGCAGGAGAAGGATACGCGAATCTGGCCTGCTGGCAGTGTGGACAGGCGTTCAGACCAGAACAGGTACCCGGAGAAGTAGATCATTGATGATCCCTTCCACGTTCGTTATCTTTCGCATTCGGTCACTACTTACGCATTTGTATTTCGCATTAGTTTATTCATTATACACGGAACCATCGATTGCTTAGCGGCACTGGCACTCATCTAAGTGGTGGTCTCCAGAACCGCAGTGGGCTTTATCTATTGAGCCGTCTGGAGATAATTGAGATGACAGGCTCTGAGGAAACTTTACTTTGGCTCCTGTCAGTGTGAAGTTGGCGACCAACCAGGCCGCAACTGTTGTCCGACGCTGTTGCTGTTGGTTACCGTGACAAGCTTGCCACCACTAGATTGCATACCAAGTCAATAGTGTAGCTGTTAATAATTGAGTTGCCCACAAGTCCAGTTCGTGCCGTAGTCACTGTGGTGGCACTTGCCTGATACATACGCTACTGTTGACGTGACCGCTCAAGGGGCAGACACCAGCCTGACCACAGTTTACTGGAACAGTCGATGCTTTTGCAATGGTGCAACTTGACTCCTTACGGGACTTCCAAACTAGCTGCCATACGATTTGCGTCGCCATGTAGGGTGCGGTCTGTGAGGATTTTCCCCACAGGCGCAAGACCGTTCGCGGCCGCTCCAGATATCATCGCGTGAGCGGACAATCTTGAGGGTGAGAGGTTGACTGATGAATATTCAGGCGCACAGAGCCCGAAGCCTTCTTCATGGACGTTTACTTCAATGCCCATCCTCTGCAGTCAAGTTCACAGGTGGATGGGAAGCCCAAGTTGAAGGTACCGAACGCCCTCATACCAACGGTCATACCGTATGCCGGTGGGCAAGCAGAGTTTGCTGTCAACATGGGTGCAGATGCACGTATACAATGTACACGTTCCTTCGACCAGGCTGACAGTTCGTCTAGTTTGCGACGCGTCTCATGATAGTGCGGGGCGACTTTGAAACCGTGTCGATGGCAATCTACGGCGAACCAGTTTCTGAAGTGCTCCCAGTCATCACCGCTTATGAAGCGCAACCACTGCCTGTGATAGAGCCTACACCCGTTTCACCTGCACTTGACCTTGCAAGATCTCCCGATCCGACCCTCCTAGCGAGACAATTACTTTCCCTCATACCAGACGCACCTCCAGCTTAACCTTGTCATACGTCTCATGTTCTGCTTGAAACCTCCCGAAGATGACTGGGACCTCCCGGAATTTCCCCATCTCTACTCGGATTTACACGAGGAAGATATGGATATCGACTTAGACTCTGCATATCGCTGCCTAAGCAGGCCCGTTGCTGACTGACGTTTCTCCTGACGCGTTGCAGAGATTCGCAGAAAAGGTGGCAGAAGCCATCAGTCCAACGGTGGGTCGTGTGTCTTGCCCACTTCTTTGACAGTAGGCTGAAGATGAACAACAGGATAACACTCGATCCTATTTCATTGCGGGGATTCTATCCCGCTCTGCTTCCCAGCATCGGCAACTGGTCCGTATGTTAGTGGTAAGCTTGGTAGAAGTGTCGACGTAATTTCTCGCAGTTGAATCTGGCTATAGCAAACCATTGACTTGGAGCGAGTGTTCGATACATCCAGTCTAGACGAGGATACAGTGTTTGCGCTACTGGACGCATCGACAAACCCCGATATTGCACGACTTTTGGATAATGACTGGTTCAGAAGCACATTGGATTCAGTACAATCACTACCAGCGACTGAACCAGAGGTGAAGAGGGGCATTCGACGACTAACAAGTCGCTTGCGAGACTGGCAGTTGTTCGAGGACACCTTATCTAACCCTAACTGGAAACTTCGTCACTGCCGCCCGATTTTTGAAGGTACATTGGTTCAGAAGAGAAGTCGTTTGGCATTTGGCTCAGTTGTATGGCAACATACTGAGGACCTCGTTGCAAGCCTTCAGGATGGCCCGACACTCGATCGCAGTGTTCCTGGAGCTTTATGGGACTCTGAGTCAACAGATGCTTCGCATGGCGATTATATAGGATTTGTCAAGGCTTTCGTCGGCATCGCATGCGTATTGGCTGTCTATGCATGGTCTGATAGTCTTCCAAATGTCAATTGCCGAGAGCGGACACTGGGAGTTCTCCGATTGTGGCAGACGTTCCCGGATATCGTGAAGTACGTGATCGTGTTCCCCCCTTTTCCGTCCCCAGGCCGATACTTGCATAGATTGTCAACCACCTCCTTCTTCTGCGCCAAATGACATTCCGTACTGGAATGCATGACAATGGACAATGATCCCCCAGCTATGTCGGGCATTCATGCAGAGAATATCATATTGAACTTGGTAAATGAGCCAGGCTGTTACCTCAGTCCTCATTTTCGTCAAATGCATACGTTCGTGGCAGCCGTTCTCGCTGACCTACGTCAGTGAAGAAGAGAGAATATCTCTGGATTATGCTGCGGCGGTTGCCGAGGACGGGCTTTCGAGCGCCAGTCGAAGAGTTCGCCAAGTCCAACTCGAGCCCGTTGAACATGGATCGCGTGCGGGCACTTCGAGTTGCCGTCGTAATCATTCAGCACCATATCGATGAGGAAAGTGCTGGTGATTTGCAGGTGCTGCAAACGGGATGGAAGGAGAATGTGTATGGATTGTTCTTCCGGGCAGGTCGATCTGGCCTGTGAAGTTGCTCAAGGGCTCAAGATCCAATTCGCCTTGAGCATCCCGCCGCCAATGGAGAAGGGCTTTTGGAACAATACCTGCTACTTTCTGATCAGCTTCTACGATTGATTGCATACCTCGAACCATTCGCCGTCACTACCACTCGCACAATCTGTCGCCTTGTAGACGCAGTTTACCTTATCTTCACATCTACGGACATGGTCTTATGCAACCTTTCCTATTCACCGTCGGTCTATGCGGCCGCGAGGCGCGCCAAACAGACCTGTTCACAAGTCTTACGCATTCTCTCTTCATCGTCCACGACGGACTTGCCCAAAACAAGGTCTGCAGTTGTCCTGCGCTCTTTACTTCAAAAGAGCCAGGTTTTCCATGATGACCCGCACCAACAAGTCAGGCAAATTTGTGAGCTCCTCACTTGCCTGCTACCTACTTCTTCGGACTCTTCGGAATCAGTCTCAAAGTGGGTATCGTCTACACTTCCGATCATCCTTAGTGACCTTGAGAGACTCCTGTACGCGCTGGACGTCGACCGAAAATGCGAACTCATGTCTGTGCTAATCACTCTAGACGACGGGGTTCTGGATCTTGGACAGTGGTTCATCTCCCAAGAGCTGAAGCACATGTCCGACCTTTCCAGGTTCGTTATGGAGGGCCAGACGGAGCACGTGCGACTGATGTCTCAACAAGCCGTGGACCGACATATTCAAACAATTGTGCGGCTCTTGAGCCCATCCCCCGAACATGCTCCCTTGTGCGTATCTGCTCTATCGGCCATCCCTGGAGCCGGTCCGGTAATAGCGGAGACCATGGCAGCCTTGTTAAGCGCTCACGTGTACTCCGAATCCCTTTTATGTCTTGCACGTCTCCTATCCACGGATCCCGTGTTTACAGATGCCTCCGTGCAGACAGCGGTTGCCCTCACGTTCATCCGCAGTGTTTCAGTACCACAAATTCACAGTGACCTGGTCGAAGCTTTTGAGCGCGCGCAGGCAGCACTTTCCGCCGTCGACGACGCAGAATTGACTCTCGACCAACTTCTGTGGGAATTCGGTCATTGCCTGTCTGCTATAGCTGAAAGGATGGATGATCTCCAACCTTCCGATCTCCGGGTTGTCCTTTCAACGTTATTTTGGCTTTGTGAAAAGCTGCCAAGTCCCTCAGACCTCCCAGGCCTGTCACGGGATGAGTGGGATAAACTTTGCAATGCCTTCGGAGACAAGACGACGCCCTGAAACAGACAGCTTCTTGAAGGTCGGTCAAAGGAAAGTTGACACCGCTTCCCGACTCGTCTGCGCCTACCAGGGTCATCCCACAGACTGTCTGCATAACCATTCGTGACCTAGAGACTCTTTTAGAATCCTCTGCTCCTGTACCGTCGACGCCTAAACGCAAGTCGCCAGCTCAGGATGTCTTGGGTCTCGTTGCACTCTCTCCCCCTACCGCGCTTCTCCGCTCGCCTGCCATCTCCGGGCTGACGAAGATGTACATGAAGAACGATTTTAGGGAACTCCGCCAGACTCCGTCGGCGAGACAAAATACGAGCCGACTGCCGAGTATGCATGTCGATGTGAGAATCCCTTTAGTGTCCTTTAAGCGAACTGTTACATTTTCTTATGATTCTCGTTCGCCGTATATCAGGAGTTCGAGTTTAGCACCTTGTCGCCAATCGTCGAGCCCAGCGCCGTTAATCACCCGGTCGAAACGTTCCCACTCGGTCCTCCTTTCAACCTCGCTCAGTAGACGGGCATGTAAGAGAATAGAGGCAATGCAAGCCTAAGTGTAGCCATGTTATGTGATCGTCGTTGACGTATCCAGGAATTGTGGATATAAGTTGGTTCCCTCTCTTCTCCCTCTGTATGCAAATTTGCAGCTGTCCAGAGTCTAGTTGTACCGAGTGACGAGTTTCGTTCATTTGAACTACATATGCATATGGGAATAACACCTGATAATCTACTTCTTTATCACAAAATAACGTTACGAATACTGATGCTGATATATTTGACTCGCGATGGATGCCGGAGTGCCATATGCAAGTAGAAACAAGGAGAAGAACCACCGCTAGGACAACTAATGTGGCCGTCGTCGACGTAGGTCGCGATGCTGATGATGGTCGCTAAGAGAAGGCGATTTCGATTGCTCGGGCATAGAAACAAAATCATCACGAAAGCGGAAATACTGGTCCACATCGGCCTGATCAAATTCGGAAGGTGGAGGTGGAGATGGCGGTGAGGTGGGCGGTGGGGGCTCGGGTTCTGTACCCGCTTTCAGTCCACTGATACGGTATATCCGCTTTCGCTTGGCTTTGGTGGGTCGGCGTTCAGGTGGTAATTGCACACCAGAAGCGTTTACAGTTCGCGGTGGGACGCTACGTACCGTGAAATGCGCAAGGGAACGCGTGTAAGGCGATAAAGTATGATTCGAATGGCTAAGAGTGGAGAGTTGGTGAACGGTGTTGTTGAGAGTCGGGCGAAGGACTATTTTGGGGTCGGCTTCTGAACGAGTATGATAGGTTGGTGGAGAGCCGGAATGGAAAGCATCGGGACCATATGAAGATGACAAGGAGAGACGGCGATGAGACTTGACGTCGAGGTAGTTGGAGGACGGGTGGACTTCAGCTGAGGGGGGTGTATCTATAGAATGCGAGAGCTCGCTGCTAGAGCGCGACGTATGCGCTTCGCTTTTACTCGGCGATTGTTTAGGATAAGAACGTCGTGCGAGATCAAGAGGAGGGGCCGAAAGTGAACGATGCCACTCGTCACGACTGTAGAGACCTTCCTGAAAGAACTGATAGCTCGAGGCAGGATGATGGGAATATGACATTTGCGAAGCCGTGTGCGGTAACGTCGAATTCAGCCTTGAGGAGCCGGCCCGCTGAGGGGGGTTCCTACAGGACGGAGTGCTCTCAGTCACAGACATATTAGGGACTTCGAAGGGAGGTTGTATCATCGACTGGGAGTGGTATACTCTGGGGCGCGTAATAGTCCCGCCTCCGACTGCGGGTATTGTCTCATACTCCGTTACGGAATCCAGTTCTTCAGAAACGCTCGCAGGTGGGGAGTAGTCAGGAATGGTGTCCTCCCAATCTAAGACATCAAATGACTCGTGTCCTGTCTGTTCGTCACTCTCTGACGGTTCCTCTGTCAGGTCCGCGAGGCCTTTGTCCTGCTTGTACAAACGTCCGAAACCGGTAAACACGCTCTTTGTGGGAAGACCCTCGGGTCGAAGGCCATACGTGGGATCGAAGTTCTCTAATTCAGGTAGAGAACTACTGGCCTCTGTTGAGGGGGGACTCGTTGGAGCTGGCAAGGTAGACCTACTGCTGGGTGCCATCCTATGCGGTGGACTTGTAACTGAGACACCAGAAATAGAGCGCGCATGGCCACCCGCAAGTGACGGCGGACGGCGGAAGGAGGGGCGTAGGCCCATGGCTGCAAACCCAGGGGATAAGTAGGACAAATCCGGTGCAGATGCAGTATCAAACGGCCGCCGAATCAGTGGAGGAGGACGTTTGTCCAAGTACGGCGCCTCCACTTTTGCCTTGATCCACTGCTGACTCAAACGATGTATGATGCCTGGTAGGTCCTCTCTGAACATCTGGCGTAATTGGCCTTCGATTTCGCGCTGGATGAATTTTTGAATGACGGCGATGGAGTCAAACGTGCTGTTGATATCTACGTTCTGGAGAGGATCGGTTTTGAAGACGAGCGTGATCCCTTTCTGTTTCGAAACGACAAGGACTACGTAGGAGTTAAGTCGGAAGTGGGACAGACGGAGGAGCATGGGTACGACCAACGGCTCCTTAGCAGCCAGCATTCCTCTGGAACCAGTCATAAGATGGATGTCGGGTTGTTTGTGGTTCAGAGGATTAGCCTGGGGAAATGTCCATGAGGTTATTGGTGTATGGTAAACTGTCGTCTGCTAACCTGGACCTTAGTTTTCAGTACGATATGAGCGTCTCCATTGTATGTCAACCTGAATATGCCGCGAAACTGTTCCATGGTGAGCTCGCCAATATCTCGAATCTCTAATTCGGGAGGCTTCCAGGGTGTCTGAGCAGAATTTCGTCGAATGCACGGTGAACTGAACATACCTGAGTGCCCATCTCTAGTTCAACGACTTCAATCTTGTCTGCAATGACCGGCGGCTTGTTGCCCTTGTTGAGGGCGTTATTGAGCATTTGGATGGCATCGGTGTGGAATTGCTCGGAGAAACGAGGCCACTGGAAGGTGAACGACATCACCAAGTAGCTAATAACTCGAGCTCGACGGCAGTCGTATTGTCATCAAACTAGAAACCGGTTCTGGGCGTTCACGCGGTTTTAGAATGAGCTGTGGTGTGTGGTATGCATGCCGGTCGGGCACGTAAGTGGTGTCGGCTGTGTACGGAGTTCGCTGTCAACCCACAGGCTGCTCGTCGTGAACCCGTCGTTTTTTTCTTTTTGGATTTGTTCCGAGGGCGAAGGCGGAAGTTGGAGGCAGATTAGACTTTTGGTGGTTCTCAGCTGCAGTGGCTTGTTGGTTCCAGTCCAGGCTGACAACATCGCCAGCGGTGGCGGCCTGACATCTCACTGACATCGTCATGAACGGCGTTCGCAGACTGTGGGGAGGGGGCCGAACGTCGCCCTCTACAGCACAACCAGCGGCGGAAGCACATCCACCACCCACCCCGCCAGCCGCAGTCGCGGAGTCGTCATGGTCACCGCAGATATCACGTTCAGCCTCTCCCGCAGGACAAGATGAGCCATCTCTGACCACACCCGGTCTCACCATCCGCAAGACAAAGCAAACACCCATCTCATCGACAGTCGAGGAGAATATCTCAACATCGTCACCGTCCTCCGTACATTCGCATACAAGAAGCACCGAATCTCGTGCGCTTTCTTCTCCACCCCGAAAATCCTTTGGAGGAAGCCGCCTCGCGGGGCCCTCATATCCTTATGCAGCTTCTCCGGGTTCACTACTGGCTTCCACGACCGATGAACCTGGGCGGAAGCGGACGTTTGAGCATGTCGATATCCGCGACGAATTACTCATGAGCTTGTTGACTAGCGAAGCCATCGTGGACAGTCGCGATTGTGAAATACTCGGTGCGGAAGAAGTCGAGGAGTTGAAAGAGGTTAGATATCAGTCATTGTGCCCTAAGCTTATGCGGTCCTAAAAGGTCCTTCAAGGAGTACCAAGTTCTCAAGATCCGCCTCGCTGCTACGGAAAAGAAACTTAATCTTGACACCAAGATGCGCGATGCGGCGCTTTCACTGTCTCGCATCAATACAACGCATATGAATTCTTCGAAGAAAACGGACGAGCAACTCGAGGCTGCAGAGCGCAAATTAACGGCTACTCAGAAAGAGTATTGGCATGTCTCAGAACGTACGCGCGAAGTACGCCGAAGACTGCTGGAGCACTGTGCCGGTGTACTTGGATACACGGTGCAGAAGATGGAGAAAACGGTTAATCCCCCTACTAATGGGTACGACTACAATGGTTTGGACACCGAGACACCGAATAGTAGTTCACCGATGAATTCCCTTGTTTCTCCCTCGACAACCCGTTTTGATGCTGCTCACCTTTTCGCTGGGCACGCGGATGCCCAACTCCCAAGACTGCCTTCCTCTGCCTCTGATGTTGTGGAACTGGAGATTAAATTACGAGCAGCTACCGAGTCATTGAATGCTGCCAATAAGCAACAAGCAGAAATGGCACGCGAGCTGCAACAACTACGCCTCGAGAAGGAGCAAATGGGGTTAGCCATGAGGGGGGAACTGCAAAACAAGGACGACGAACTCTCGAAGGAACGGTCCGTATGGGAAGAGGATAGAGCGAGGCTGGCTGTTCGGGAAAGAGAGGTCGAGGAGTTACAACGACGCTTGGATGGGCTGGAAGCAGAAAGCGGGCGAGCGACGGAAACAGAAAGATTGCTGGCTGATGTGCAACGGGAGGCCGACGCCAAGATACAACAGAAGGAGGAGGAGATGTTCGCGTTGGAGAGACAGTTGGCAGAGGTAAGGGAGCAGTGGCAAGCAGAGAAACACACGTTGGAGGAAGAACGTCTGGTCGAAGTAGAGGCACTGCAAGAAGAGCTAGAATCGTTGCGAGCGTCCACCGAAGTTCGGGCAGAACTGGAGGAAGCGGTGGATATGCTTCACGCTCTCATGCGGCAGTATGATGTCCAGCATTCTCAGGACGATCGTTCATTGCAGGGTGCGCTTTTGTCCCTCAATTCTCACCTCAGCAACTTGTCCGAAGTGTTGGATGGTCATCACAAAGCACATGGTGAGTGGGAGTTTCTGCGCGAGCGCCTCGAGTCCGAACTACGGTCCAAATACGAGGAGCATCAGTCGGTGGTTACGGAGTTGGAAGCGATACGACGAGAGCGCGATGAGGCAAAGCGAGAGATCGTCGAGTTGGATTTGCGTATCAAGGTCAATTTCTCTTCCCCTCCGGACACCACAGTACCACTGACCCATTATAGGCGCTGAGCGGACCAACTATTCATCGTGGTCCTCCTATCGAGTACAAGGGTGAGGTAGCCGATGTAGTAGCGCTTCTTCAGCCCGCTTGGGCTGTACTTCCTGCTCCTGAACTCCGTGCTCCTGCTCTCAACGCACGGCGTCATCTCCGCGCCACTTCCTCTGCGTCCAGCCCCGGTGGTCAATCCAAATCTGGTCTCCCCTCTCTGTCCGATGTGGATGTGCGATCTTTGAAAGCTCTTTATGACACCAAGTCAGCACAGTCTTCTGTCGGAGGTCCCTTCTCCATCGAGGCATTCGTGGCGCGTGTGCAGGCACTTATCATCGACGACCGAGCGTTGATCGAGAGATTGATCCGGTTTGCTCAAGCTCACGATATGCTAAAGAAGAATGCAGAACGAGCGCAGAAACTTGCCCAGGACAGTAATGTAGCCCTCGAGACGTACCAGAAACACGTCGCTGCGCTGGAGAACCAGAATCACGGCCTAATAGCCAGGCAGTCAACGTTGTACGTGTCATTTTTTCACAAATTTACGCAGTGAATGCACGTTCATTTCTACGAATACAGAATGAACGAGATCGAGGAACTTCGAGCCTCCGTACAACGCGCGGTGACTGACAAAAGGGAGATCGAGATACACGCTGCTGATCAAGCCGAGACCTGCAGACAACTTACAGAAGCAAACAACGTTCTGAGCGCCAAGACACTAGCACTCGCGGAAGAGGCTGCTGCTGCTCCGGAGGCGGTTCGCAAGCAACTGGAGAGCCAGCTCTCGGAGTGCAATGAAAAGTTACGCAAAGCCGAGGAGGAAATCCACGCCATGCAGACGTCGGAGCAAACTCAGCGTATCGCATTGCTGGACGAGCTCAACTCGATGCAAACCGTGAATGCAAGCTTGCGGGCACAGCTGAGGGCTGCGAAGCGATAGCACGGTCCTCCTTCCCCCTCCCCCGACTCTCCCGCTCTTACATTGTCTGGCTGCATCTTATATCCTGCTTGTCAACCATGTGCTTCGTTCGATGGATGTATCTTTGTTGTTGCTACTCTATAACAACATGCAGACACTTAAACTGGTAATCACTCCCTTGAATTGTCTGGTGGTACTGGAACCAACCGCTGTACAACGTGCTGGGTTGTGAGGTGTAAGCCAGCTCTAAGATTAGCCCCAGGGTAGCTCTATAGCGAGTTTTTTTGTGAGGATTTATGGCCTTCAGTATCTCTGCAATGTCGCTGGGCATCAGCAGATGACTGGAGCAGTCTAAATGAGAATAACGGCATGAGCGTGGGATAACAAGTCGGCATTACAGTTGGACGCTGTAGTGGCACTTCGAACTCTTCCGCCAATCCATGATCAAGAGACGCACTCGACCACAAGTTCGCGTCAGAGAGACATCAGAGGAGATATACGGTTCACAAGATACCCAGCAGGGCTCTGCAGACGAAGAAGAGGACAAGTCACTTCCGTGCGTTTTATTTACGGTTTAACGGTCCATACGACACTTCTCTTATCACACACAATACTCCGCACTACTACAGACTTTCTGAGCTGCTAGAACTTCGCAAACTACGTAAATCGAGACAGGGCATCGACGTACAGAAGCTTTCCAAGGGGGATACGAAGAGGAGGAAGCGGCGTGATATTGACGAGGACGAGCATCATGAAACGGGCGGATTGAAGCCGGGGGCTAAGTTGGACGAGTATGTCATCCATTCCTCTCCGCGTATGAAGGACGCTTCTAACGCGACTGAATAGCGAAGACGGGGGCGTCGATGCTAAGGCCAGGCGTGCGGTCAGAACGAACAATTTCACTCAGCAGACTAATGCAGTGGACGTGGACAAGCACATGTATGTTTCCCCCTTCGTTCTCCGAGTTGCCAATGCCGCCGTATGAATCTTTTTGTACAGGATGGCATATATCGAGGAGAACTTGAAGATTCGTAGTCGACCGCCAGACCCTTCGGAGTCCAAGTCTGGAAACGTCGACGCGCAGGAGGAGTTCTCGCTCTCTGAACGGTGGAAGATAGAGAAGAAGGCTGCGAATGAAGGAAGCGTTACCGCTAGCATGTCCATGCTCACAGCTATACCCGAGGTTGACCTCGGCATGGAGTACGTTTCGCTGTCTTTGGTGGATATGAATGTTGACGCTTTTCACAGCACCCGACTCAAGAATATAGAGGAGACGGAGAAAGCGAAACGTCAGGTTGCAGAGGAGCGAAAAGATCATAAGAAAGTGGACAACGACGAGGAGCATCTGGTCGCGACACGATGTAAGATTCTTTACCGAGTTCCATCAATTCCTCTCCGTTCTGAAACTAGGGATTCGTGGCAGTCTACCGCCCGCATATCAAGCAGAAGTCTGACGCAGAGATCATGCGAAATGCGAAGTTGCAGGCGATGGGGCTACCTCTCCCGGATGAGCGTCGACCGCGGAATGAACGCCCACAGATGGCTACAGACGATATCGTACGTAGAACACCACGTTCGCCTCTTACCTGCCACTCAGTGCTTTCCCCTAGGTCATGGAAAGATTTAAGAAGAGGATGCGAAGATAACTCGGAATATGTACTAGTGTCCTTATATCTATTATGTATGGGGCGCGCACAATAAGTTCGTATGTAATGATACAATTATAATGAGACCGCTTCGAAGAAAGCGTCTGTCACTGCAATTCGTTGCTCGCCATGACGTTAGATCACGGAAGCTGCAATGCGAGGTCCATTAACTTTTCGAGATTCGGTGTCCCGAACCCAGTAACTGCACGAGATCATGAGCTCCCACTTAGATGGCGAAACGCCTCGCACGACTCACCCGGATCCCAACCGACAGAAGCCTGCATATCACACACATTAGCCCAGACGGAGGGAAAAAGTCTGCTCGATCATGGACTTACATTAAAGCCCTCCGTACCACATCCCGGGTTATGGCCAGTTGTAATATCATTCAAGCCCGCATAACCCACGGAGTACAGCCATGGATTCAGGAAACCGAGACCCTTCTTTCCCGCACTGATGCGGGCATCGTTCACCATGGAAATGATTGATGCGAACGTTGGGGCAGATGCCGAGGTACCCCCAACATAGCCAAATTGACCCTGATACGCTACCATGAACCAGTCCGATTGTGCAGACACGTCAGGGTATGCCTATACAGGTTTGTGAAGGTCGCGTTAGCTGGTGATAACATGTGCTTCAAGGTGTAGAAGCTTACACGCCCATCTCTGTCGTCGGAGTGATGAGATGCAAGCTCGTAAGACGGACGATGCGAGTGTGCTCACGGGTTATATAAGCCCTCGTATGTGCCTGGCGCAAGTTTCGACAAGTAATCAGAAACCGCTTGGTCTTGGTAGGAAGGTCGCAGGAACTGATCGCCCATTAGCATATGGACCATCGCCAAACCAGGACTACACCTTACGTAGTTGCTGAATCCTCCACCGGAGAAAGAAGCGGCTGTTTCGGGTATATAGATGGTACCGCCGACGGTTGTAACGCTGATTGAAAGTTGTAGTGTGAGGTAGTATATTCCGCAATCTCGAGATAACCTCACAATGGGCAGGAGGCTGGGAACGACGGAATGAACATAGTTGTATTCCAACCATCATTGCTGAAGCACAGCTGGGTTTCTGGATTGGGGTCGCCGTCTCCGACACCATAGTCGCCGGAAGAAAATGTAAGGGAGACACCACGTGCACCAAGTGCAGCGAACCCCATACACACACGATTTGCATATGACTCGGGGACTATAAAACATATGAGCACTCCATAAGAGGATTATGTGACAGCCACCTGTCTGTTCGTCATCGCCGTAACTGGTAGATATCGTTTGAGGCAAGTTCTCTGCTGAGAGCATGTATTCCAACCACTGTCGTCCTTCGTGTGAGATAAAGCACACAGATTTAGAGTGTGCACTTACATAGCTATAGGGCTCATTGGTATTGTTCGGAACATGGAGGTCAGGATCAAAAGGTGGGGAGCCAGCAGTAGTGTACAAGGTTCTTGGGGTAGGATAAGTCAGTCCAAATGCATATTGAGCGTCTAGGTCCGCCTCCAGCCCGGCAGCTGCAATGCTTTGGTCATTTTGGCCATCTAGAGGAATTCAGAGCACGTAGGACGGTACCGCAGGAAGAGCACCGCATACCGTTGATAGAAACGGTAGTGTAGTTCGACCCACAGGCCGCAGGAACATACTTTTCAAAGAATTGCTGTAGGTCGTGATCGTTAACGTATTGGCCAAGATAGCTGGCAATGCCTATTTGGTTGCCATTGGTTGCAGAAGTCTCATAACCGACGGCATTATAGAGCTGCCGCAGACACGTAGGGGTAATCTCAGAGTAGGAACCAGCGTTACCATGTGCCCCTTAAAAGTTACGGGGATCGCTTACCGTTTGGTTACAACTAGCATCGACCTGATTTCCGGCAGGACCTGTGATAGTACTACTTGCCTTGGCGTCGTTCACTGGAGCTGTCGTCCAATGCAAAGTGCTGCTGAATGCTTTGAACCGAGCGAACATCGTTGTCGGCTGTATGAATTGCACATGATCGTGCAGGACTTCTGGTAGACTATAGCTTGTTGTTCTGACGATATATTCACCCGTCTCTGAGTGTCGGTAAACGTGATATTTCTGTAGTATAACGTCAGCGGGACAGGGAACCAGGTTTAGGGATCGCTCCCCTTACAGTGTCGAGCATCTCCTCAGCTAGACTGACGGGAACACGGACAGTGACCCAGCCTTGAGCAGAAGAGTGGTCCTCATGAATGCCATAGGACGCCAACCACTCGCTGACGGTGTCGATCGTGTGAGGGTGTGGGCTCAAGAAGGCTTCGGTCTCTTGCTTTGATAGGTAGTCTCCGTAGCGTTTGTGACTGGGGTCACTGACTTCCCAGAGGTGCTTCTCCAGAAGAGGAGATAATGGCTGGGGAAGAGCGATCCTGAGTTCCAAGATATGGTTTGAAGAGGCAGGAGCGTGTTCAACCCAAGCACGCGGTGGTGCCACGATGCTTTCCTTGACCTTGAATGGGCTGTCCTTATATGAAGCCGCTCCTGCCAGCGTCGTCACGAGGTAAAGCAGCAGCAAGGACAGGGATCTCATCGTACTGGGGCGTGGTGAGGGGCCTACTCCAGGGGAATGTCGAGCGAACGACATCTGAGGAGGGCCATGTACCACCCCTTCTTATATCCGCCCAGTGCGGGGAACCTACAAATAGAAACTATTTGCATGGAAGCGACGTGTGTGTTCTATGAATGGCTAGAGGGCGGTTGTCAGCCTATCTGCCCCTTGAAAGACCCCCTAAATTTTGATCGAAACTTCAAATAACCTGTCAACAAGCAGTCTGTGACTCTGCGGGCAGGTCTTAATGTTTTACTTCCACTTACGAAGAAAACTTCAAGTTTAATCTAGGGTTGGGTATGCAAACAATAAGGACGTGCCTAAGTTTTGCCGACTGCGTTGTGACATTGAGACATCACCGATCGAAGAATCGTGCAGGACCCGAAGAATGTCCGCGAAAAAAAGTGCGTGAGAGAGAGCCCAGCAACTGTCGGCGAAGTTTCGAACCTTATAACTTACCGACAGCCAGTCTACCCAAGTTCGACGGTGCGACGTATGCCGTCCAGCTGGCAGTCTAAGACCACGGAGCAGGAAGGCGCACCACCACCCCTGCTCGGTCAACCGGCGCCGATGGACTCCATATAAAACGTGACCGTCAAGGTCGGGCTTGGGCTTCCCAGGACGGCCATCCTTGTTGCGGTAACTTCGCGACGGGCTTGAGAACAACAGAAAACCCGCCTGGAACTCCTTCACAGCCCCAAATACTAGTACAATACGCACGACGTGCCCGTTACCAGGCCACACTCAGTAAATGCGATAGCCATGCAAGCAAGCAGATAAGATAACCGCGTGTCACTGTTTGTCTCTGTTTGGTCTATATCCTGCACCGATGCCCCGTAGCACGCAAGCAAAGAAATATCAGCGAGAACCAACAAAATGTTCGTGACAGATTCTGTCTCCGTGTTTGCAGAGGGAACGTTCGAGGAACAGGTGGATATCAACCGTTTACTCTTCTCAATGTGCTCTTTTTTACCCCACGCAGATCCAGGAACTCGTGGAATATACCACGCGTAGTAGGCCCGATGATGAACGCGCCTCCGTATTGCAAGCTTTCAAGAAAACTGTGGGCATCGAGGGAGACGAAAAGCCAGAAGAGATTGACATTGATCATCGGAGATCAGCTCTCAAGCTAGTGCTCGATAACACGAAGGGGGTAGGAGAGGGAACTGAGCAAGGCATGTCTTCGGCCCTCAGTCACGTTCACGAGAATAGCTCCTTGACGGCTGCACACAGAAATCGAGGGATTCTTCAATCTACTATTCTCACATATGTTTACACTGTGGCCCGACCCCTCTCCGGAAATAAGTCAGCATGTAACGTCCCTCTTGAGCGTGCTCTCTGCGTCACCTTCGGAGCAATCATTGGTAAAATATCGCGTGTATGAGCACATCGACCTCTGTTCGTCTTCTTGTTGTTGACGCCCCTCTCAGCCTATCAAATTTATTCAACGCCACACCAAGAAGATCTGCTCTTCGCCCTCCCATATACACCACCCTTCTGCAACTCGCCGTGTCCAACGGCCAACTCGACATCGTACCGTTTTCAAAACCAGGCATAGAACGGTACCTAAAAGAATGGAATGTTTCTGACGAAGAAAAAAGTCAATTCCTTAGATTCATTGTGGACATACTGGTCCAATCTGGCCGACCGTATGTCTGGCATTCATTCCTTTTCATGCATATCACTCCTCATCTATGATCCTTACAAAAGGGACACGGCCTACGAATACAGATTAATGTATGCTCGGTCACTTCCTCCATCGTCCGAACTCCGCCAGTCGGCAGCTGTCGATGCCATTGCTGCTGCCCTTCGTCAACCGAAGGTCTTCGACTTTGATCCGCTGTGCAAACTGGAGGCTGTAATAGCTGCGAAAGACCACGAACTCTTCCCCTTGCTTCAGATATTCCTCGACAATGGGTTTCCGGAGCTGAAAACATGGGCAGACAACAACGTTGCAGTCCTCGATGCTTACGGTGAGTGTCTTTCTGTTGATGAGCATCTGATAAGACGGCGTTCTCACCTCGTACAGACCTCGATCGCTCAGAATTGGAACGGAAAATCCGACTCCTGGCATTCTCTTCCCTTGCCTTCGACTACATCGGTCGTGACATGCCATACTCGCAAATAGCGTCGACTTTGCAGGTTAGTCCGTCAGAGGTGGAAAAATGGTCCATCGACGGTAAGTCGTCTCTGCGCTTGGGGTTTCCACCCGTACTCATTCCGCGGGACAACTAGTGATCCGTGCCGGACTAGTGTCTGGAAAACTGTCCCAGGCGACCCAAACGCTTCACGTGGTCCGTTCGTCTGCGCGCAAATTTGAACGCGAACAATGGGAGGCACTCGAGAAACGGCTGCTTGCCTGGAAAACCGGGCTGGCGAGTGTCATCGAAGTAGTTGCAAATACACAAGGGTTGGGCAGTGCGGGTGACATCGCTGAGGGTATCAAAGGCGAGCAAGGGTCTCAGGTAGAGAGTACGGCTTAGCTTGAGCTGCACATCTGAAAAACCGAGGAAGCGTAGTTAGTCGCTCCGATCCAACTTCCTTGCAGCCGGTTGGTTGCAGTGTCGATAGTGTAGTCGACAAAGCGAAATTTGCTGCAAGCATTGAGTCAGACATATCCAAGGGTACATGTAAGAAGACAACATGATGTGGAGAGTAATATAAATATAGATATAACGTCTATGAACTTCCAATGGACTGCGCGGCAATCTCTGAAGCCGAAACAGGTCTTGGAATGACAGGGTCTGTCTGCTCCACCGGTGAGACATTCTCGCCATCCTCCAAGCCTCTCCCACCAGTAGTTGGCTCCTCTTGCAGCCATGATGAAAATCCGGTGCGCGGGAGCATCGCCTCCGGCGCTCGCAAACCACCACGACGAAGGCGAGGTGCTTGCGAACGCTCGTCACCGCGATCATCGTCTGTGCGTGTGCCTTCCGCTCTCTCAGAAGCGCCAGCCCACCCGGGTGGACTAGGGAAAAGCCAGTCTTCGGAGAGGCTTGGCGCAGATCTAGAAGAAGGAATGATCTCAAAACGCCTTGTCCTACCAAACGGGAAGAATCGCCTCGCTTGCGAAGACGTGCGAGACGTCGAAGATATGTCATCGGACCGAAGATTGTATGCCGAGTTGTCTGATAACGTAGTCGGACCTTCCGGGCGGATTGCTGGATCATCATCAACAGAAAATTGACGCGCTAAGCTGCGTCGGTGAGTAGTGAACTCATTAAAGTCCGTCGCCCGACTTCTTCCGGGCCTCCGAACAGAATTTTGTCTTGACAAGGAACCATGGAGGAGACCGCTAGCTGGCGGTAACCACACGTTCGACCTCGGTGGTGCCTCGATCAGGGGAGGTAGCACCCTATCACTTGTGGGAGGTTCGGTAGAAGGGACTGACAATGGGGGAGAGGCGTGAGGGACACTGAACACATAGGGTATCGAGGAATTCGACCAACTGTGTTGAGAGCGATATGCCTCATACAAGTCAGTGTTTAGGCGAGCACCTTCTACGACGGGCACAAAGGCATTATACGGTCCTAATTCGTCGTCATCGTCGTCAACGTCCAGTTCTTCAGGGGGTTGAGATAGGTAGTCGGTGGGGTCCAAGGCCCGTCGACCACCCGTTCCGCGTCCTAGCCCACGTTCACGGTACACCGCTGCGGGGCTCGAAAGCCTCCGCAAGGACCTTGCAGTGCGATCGGCTATGAGACCACGATCTCCAGCATTTTGGCGAAATCGACGCTCGGCAATCTCCTATGTGTTGCCCACTTCAACAACAAACCCCTGAGGCACCGAGCTGGCCGCGCACCTTCACCAAAACCTCGATCAGAGACGTGGTAAACGAATCTCCACGATCTAGGTCCTCGACGAAAGTTTCATAGCTTATCATAGGCTCTACTTTTTCCAGGCGAGCGCGCTTAATCGCGCCGGAGCTAGGGAAGCCGTTTTCGTTTAACCTGCGATGTCACCCGCAAGATAGGGGGAGGACGTACACTAAACTCCTCATTTTTGCGCCGAGAACGTTATCATAGTGTTCGGCAGTCCTGCGAAGAAAGTACGGGAGTTAACTCGTGCTAGTTGACTGACGATAAGATACAAATTCTGCACCATTTCCCCATGTTGCCTATCCAATTTCAAGTGAGGAGCTGAGCCCGGCGGTTGGCTTCAGACTTCAGAGTGGAATGTTCACTGTCAACGACCTGAGCGGTGTGGAAATCTTTTGCTCTGCCACACTCGGTGGCTTGAGGCCTCGAGGGAGGGTAATAAGGATCAATTATTGTTCCTTGTTTGTCCCACACAAACAATGGACTGCCCACACATTTCAAACACAGAAAAGGGAAAGCTGAGCTGGCAAGTGGTCAAAGCAAAGGAAGTGAAAAGACAACTACAATTCAAAAGGGGATGACGGTCATACAATACGCGTGAACAATTCAACTCGCATCGTCTGCATTTCCATTGGCCTTTGGGGACTGTGTTGCTGCAGTGCGCGAAGCTGCTGCGCTTTGGCCAGCACGGTCTTTGGAGCTTAACAGGCTCTGGAAGAAGTTCTGTAGTACCTCATGCTGTGTTTGTCCACCAGTTGCATTGGTCGAAGTTCCCAACGTCGGAGAGGTGGATGTACGGCCAACAGTACTTGCACCCGGTGCACCAACAGATAATCCAGAGGTTGGCCGAGTTCCTCCCCGTGACAGCTTCCGTGTAGCATCCCCATTCACGCTGGTACTCAGCGAACTGCTGCCACCCATACTAGCTTCCATCTCGGAAAGCGCCCGCTCGACATTTGGAAGGCTGAAACTGCTACTTCCCATGGGTCCGACAATACCCGCCGTGGCACTCTCGGTAGGGTTGCGGAACGCGCCTCGGGGATCGCGATCGGGCTTTTTGGCATTCTCGTCGTAGTGCTTGGCAAGAAATGCCTGCTCAGCCATTGGCGCATTGAATGGCGGTAGTGGAGGGGGCTGGATGGCAGACTTAGACATCGTGGTTGCCTCGTACCAAATGGACTTGCCTTTTCCCCTTGATCCGGCACCAGGGACCGGTACATCCGCTTTGCACCGCTTGCCTCCTCGTTTTCCCCTTCGCGGGCCTCAATATCAGTGTCCCAAGCCTCACCCCATGACTTTGCGTCGAAGCCCTCTCGTAAAACAGTAATCTTCCCCCAACTGTCCCACCCAGCGGGAACTACGATCCGGTCGCGGTCTAAGGTGTTTGGCTTGTGATGAAACATGAAAGGATTCCGTATCGACGTCGGTGCTTCCACTCCTGCCGAGATGCTGGGGGATGGTGCTGGTGGGATAAAGAGAAGATGCAGGGTATATTGCCGTATGACTTGTAATGTACTTGGTTGTGGAGTCGTATAAAATAATGCAGCACCATCTGAGGGACGGGTTGGAAAGGGTCGGGTGAAAAAGACAGCAACTATCTGCTCACATTTCAAGCATATGGTCCTAAGAACTTGCATAATACTGTCTGTCCGTTCCTCCCACTCTCCACCTTTCCCTTTGACCATCCCACCCATCCCCGAGGTGCCTGGTCCAATCAGGTTACTGCCCTCATCGATTAGATCTGCCTTGGTACACACGACGACGACTGGCACGCCCGCTGCGTTATGGGTGAAAGTCCCGGGACCCAGCGGAAGGACGGTACTTGACGTTAGATTCGACGTCGTGGGCAGTGTGTCTGCCGAAGGCTCCGTGTAATGCTGTAGATGCACCTGCACTGTGATGCCGTAAAGTAGTGACCTCGCGCATGAAAAACACACATACGGCGCTTCGCGATTCTCTTCTCTCACTATCTCAACCTCACGAGATCCGTCCCCCTTAGCCCATTGTTCTACCCACTTAAGCCACGTCTCCAGCTCCTCCACGAATGTCCATGGACGCGTCCAATCCAATACTATCATAACGGCGGTATGAGGTAGAACGTTCTTTGGTGGCAGAAAGTGGGGCAGCAACGCGCTGTAGGCCTTCGCATCTGAAGGCACTGTGTATACGGATAACCGTGCGAGGGTATCTGCAGAACGGCTCGTCAACGACTTCATTGCAGCTCACGGACAGGGAACGCACCTTCATCACCATCTTTCACGTCTGACCAGTCATATCCCAGTGCGAAATCAGTCCGTGATTCCTCTTTGCTGTCATCGGACTTGGGTTTCTGGAGCAGCGCAGAGGCGAGAAGTGACTTTCCGGTCGACGGCTGGCCTAAAATGAGGACTTGCTTCGAGGGTATTGACCGCGTGGAGGACACCGAGTCCAATATTGAAGACCACAAGTCTTGCGGGGGTGCCTCTGGCGTTGACGAGCGTGATTCCTCCATCGTCGACGACCGTCAATAGGATTTAATTTTGCATTTATTTTAGGGGATACAAATGTAAAAAATAATCAATTTTATAACTCCGATAACATTTACGACGGGCTGGCATGTATTATCTGCAACCCGTCATGGCTGCAGCGGTAGCAGTGCCGCAACACAAGCTCTCAGAAACCCCAAACTCGCGTGCGATAGAGATTCATGATTGGATCATTACAGCGTCCACCAACTCAATCTCGAATGCGGCCGAGTGCGACGCACTCCAGAACCACCTTGGGTTCTCTCTTCCAGAAATGACATTCGGCAACAACTATCTGACCTTGGAACATCGAACGTCGGCCTGGAAGATGGCTTTTGATGCTAGGAGCGCGTTGATGGGAGTCAGGAGAGGTGAACTCCAAGATGGCGACGGGGGTGTCAAGGTTGGATATGCCGATGCCTGGTTGAAGAGCCGGTAAGGCGATAGACGGCGTCAGCCGGACTGACAGTCATTGAGCGTATCTTACCAGCACAGACCCGGGTACAAATCTGCCTTTGCCCACCACAGTGGCGGCCAAACCGTACGATTGGACATATACCACTGTTTACTCTGGTCACCATCCTAGCACGGGATCGGAACCTTCATCGTCGGCGTCCTGGGAAGATGCTGATCCTGAAAACAGTACACACGACATTCCTCTTGCTGAACTCACTCGTCCCGATCCGATCTTGTTTTATGCGGAAATACCACTGTACGAGGACGAACTACACGATAACGGGTCGTCCAATCTGCTCGTCAGAATTGTCAGTTTAACTTTTTGCTGTACCCCTCGGGTAACTCACACCGAACAGCGAGTTATGCCAACGTGTTTCTTCATCCTTGCGCGGTTTATCTTGCGGGTTGACAACGTTCTTTTCCGGATACACGACACACGGATATACCACTCTTTTTCGTCTAATCCACCACTGGTCGTACGCCAGGTAAGTGGATGGGAGGCACCTTACGATCGCGTGAAAAGGGTATGTGCAATTGTTGTGTGGTGCGTTCCCAGATTAACCCTGCTCAAGCAATTGCCTCGGCGCAATGATTTAACTCCCCTGACGGACGCCAACTGGATAGCAAAGGTTTTGTCCGAGATGCCCATCGAAGCTACTCAGAAAGCTGGAGCTGGAACAAGGTGGAGAGGGCTGAGGACGAAGCTAGAAGTAGTGGTGTTGAACAAATCGGACCCGTAGGGTTGGGTCAACGAATTTACATCAACTGCAAACAGAGTATACGTAGAGTAGCGTATCTGTATCGGCTACATCTGAAACGAAGGCATTGCATGAAGGTCCATCAACGCTCTTCCCTCAGTAACTCCAAGAGCAACGTCCGCACTGTCTCTGCGTTTGCTCGTCCTCTACTTAGTTTCATGACTTTCCCAACAAGTCGGTTTAGAACCGGGAGATTCCCCTTCCTCGCAGCTTCCGCTTGCTGGGGAAGCTCTTTGATTGCTTCCAAGCACCACTCTTTGACTAGCGAAGAGTCATCCTGAGAAAGTGCGATAAGACCTAATTCCTTGGCTAACTTTGAAGGGTAGTCGAGTGATCTATGGCTTATCATGTGACGTAGAAGCGTCTTGCCAGACTGTTCCTGGTCAACACAAGTGTTGAGAAACGCCGGTAACTCTCGTGTAAAGGACTCGCCTGTTACTTTGCCACTTTGCACCATGTCTATGAGTTCGCCCATGTGTTCCACTGACACGGGATTGTCGCTAAAAGTCTCTTTTCGCGAGGCCAGCTGGCCAACAAGATCCTGAGTCATCCTATACGAATACGTGTCGGAGCTTCAAATGTAAACGCAGTATACATCGTAGCGCACCAGTTCACTACTAGCTTGGGATCCCGCCCACGAACTAGATCGGTAAAGTAGGCAATGGCACCCTTGCCAATCTCTCCATCGAATCCGACCTCACGTCCAGCGTCAATAGTCATGAGAACGTCTGCATCGCGCTCCGACAAGCCCATGGAAAGTAGGCGCACGCGCGTCTCACCGGGAAGCTCAGGCATAGAGGACCGCACGTGTTCGATATATTCCTTCAAGATCATATGTGATTTTCGCGTTCGTCCCAGAGCTGATTCACGGCACTCACTTGAGAGAGAAGTAGAGGTGGAAGATTGGGGTCCGGCATGTACCTGTAATCCGGCGAATCTTCCTTACTCCGTAGTTTGAACGTCTCTGCCTTGTTCTCATCAAACCCGCGTGTTTCTTGAGTGACTGTTCGGCCACTCTCCAGAAGTTCAATGTGCCGAAAGACTTCGGAGGCTAGAGAACATGGTCAGCAGTCCATCCTTGTGCATGAGGCGGATACACGGACCTATGGCTGTCATCATGAATTTGATGCTATTCAAGTTTTTGATTTCACACCGCGTCCCAGGGGGTTGCCCGTAGCGGTTCACCGAGACATTGACATCACACCGCAAAGAGCCCTAACGACTTGAAGTAGGAACAACGTTATTAGCTCTCATATATATATTCACACGTACGAGTTCCATACTACCATCGCTGGATCCAACTGCACGTAGCAGTGTCTGCAGAGTTCGGACATAATCCCCTGCCTCTTCTGGAGACCTAACCGGATTGGAACCTGATATTTTTTCAGAAGGAGAGCGAGGGGGAGTCACCTCATGTCGGGTTCAGAAACGATTTCCATCAAACCAAATCCGGCCCGGTTCAGATCTATGAGTGAAACGCGTCGGCCGGCGTGGAACGTTGACTTGGCTGTATCCTATCAGGTGTTGGTCAAAAAGGACGTAAGCAGAAGATAGAGAAGTTTACACACTTGTTCTAACTGCAATTGCGTGATGCGGACAATGAAGTCGCCGCGAGAGAGCCTCAAAAAGCCGCCTCTCGCCAACGGTGCTGGAACATGTTCAAGTACGTGTGTTAGTCAAGCCGTACAGACATTGCTCACCATACCGCTGAGTGATCTGGTAGCCAGAGGGAAGGTCAGGATAAAAATAGTGTTTCCGGTCAAAAGCTGAACGCCGCTGAACATCTGCGTTCAGGGCTAGCGCAGTGCGCACCGCCAGCTCTACACATTTTGGATTCACGGTCTGTATTCCAACTCAGAGCGCGCATAAGCAAAGCCGGTGATCGCTCACAGGCAGCGTTCCAGGAAGTGCTGCATCAAAACAGGACACGGACGTGTTGGGGGCATCGTTGGTATGAGCTGTCCTGGCCTCTGAACGTTCTCACTGAGTACAGCCGCAAAGGCAGTCCGAACACCACTCACGAGAAAACAGCTTTTTCCGCGACTTGATCTGGGTGTGCACTTCGATGCCAACGACGACTTCCCAGCCTGGCCACCTCCTGTCCTCCACTCTTTCACGCTGTCTGTGCGTTCCTCGCAACCCCTTTGTTCTCCAGACCTCCCGCAATCTCCAATGATGCTGGGCCCGCCATGGACAAGCACGGACGAGGTTCATGAAGGCACTTTCCTTTTCTGGCGATATTAGCCTGCCCGTCTGCCAGGACTGTCCACGTCCGTCGGACACTGCGCACACAGGTTCAGTAACAATTCACAGCCTCACTTGTTTGATATCAAGTCCACTCAGTGAACGCGGGCATTAACATCCGTTACACTTTTCAAGTGGTGCTTACGAACGATCAAGGCAAGTGGGAGATTCTGATTGCAGAAACCTATGCTGCACGTCCGTTGTGGCATCAACCCTAGTCAGTCAAATCAGTCAACGGTGATGTTCCTTTGGTTTAGCGCGCGCGTAACGTTATAGGAAGCCAGTAACAACTCTTCAATCACCGCTGAACTATTCCTATTCCTATTAATCCGGCATACCTTCGATAATAATGTCTCAAAGATTTCGGACAGGCATATGGCAGGTTTTGCGACAAGACAGTACTCCTGCCCCAAGTTCTGCTGTACTAGATGGCGAGGAGTCTATCCTCCCTGTCTACGAAGCAATCACCCCAAGTCCTATTAGTTCGAGCCCTGTGGGGCCCCACCGGTGAGCTTTCCTGTGAATCCGATTCTGCACCGATTGATTTCCCCAATAAACGGGGCGCTTGATATGGAACTTCACGGCGATAGACATCCCCGTGGACTGCATTCACATGCTCCATCTAACTCAACGTAGTGAAACCGTCCCCCATCTGCCTATATATACTGACCCGCCTCTTTCAAGCTCCAATCAATCTTTCCTACACATGGAAGCTCTGTCGGATGCTCTGACCTATGTCTATTCCCTCTGTGTTGGGGGTGCTCCGATACAAATCACTATTGGGTAAGCTGCTCTTGTCCTACATGCACGGCGACAGTGCATTGACCCAAGTAGAGTGGAGGCGGATGCAGACCGCCAAAACCACTACAGTTTTTCGATCATGTTGAAAGCAGGTCACATAGAACGTGCTGTATGCAAACCCGTTACGTTGAGACTTTCAATTGATCCGCGACAACTTGAATTTTCGGTATTGTAGGGAGAGCTTTCCTGATCCCGAAGCAAAGACTGAGTAAATACCTTCTAGTGTCTTTCCTCCAAGATCTCACTGCCCGTCGGCTGTCTCCATCACCTTCGTGTATGGCTCAAATCAGCAGGCGTTGACCATCGGATTTTTGGTGACAATGACCTGTGGATAGGCCGAGACCCGGACTTCCGCTCTATCGCGGATGCGTCATTCGCCATCCTTCGAAATGCCACGCATGACATGCTTATATACCAGGCTATCGTCGGTCGTGCTCACGTCAGTTTTATTGTGAGGTACTATATGATTGTTGCCTCTCAAAAGCAACCTATGCATGATGACTCCCCCTCTTTTAACAGATGGCGTCTCGTCGAGTTCGGTATCTACGCCTTGTCCCTTGACTATGAGGCAGGAGGTGTGGGTCGCATTCTGTTCGAGGAATACTACCTCAAATTAGATTGCGAGCCGCAGACCGTCTCATTCATGATTTAGTGAGACTACTGCTGTAGCTCGTGAGGTGCCCACTGATCTTCCTATTTCTCCTAGCTCTATACCTGCCGCTTCAATGCCACGTGGGGCATCACACAGGCTTCGGTTCTGGCTACGCACCCCGCACGCCTCCCTTTCACCTGCTTCCTCGGCATCCTCGCAGATGACGGAATCTTATATCTACCAGCGACTATGGAAAACAGATGATTTCAAATTAGGCGCCTACCTCGACTTCGTGGCACTTGGCTCAAAGCTCACTATGGGTGTGCGGGACCCATACTCACCGCAAAGCGAACGCGACCACCCTCATCGTACCCAGAGCATACGCCGACTGTCTCGCCTTCCCATCCCTAGTTCAGATACTTCAGCCGAGCCAATACATGACCGATAGTTACGCTTATCTCGAACATTGCAGTACTTGCATTCATATGTTTCCCACGTCACTCTCAGCTGCAGGAAAGTACTTTATAGTTGACGCCTACGTTACAGCTCCGGTGTCTTGATTTATGCGAGGCTTGTCAGAATACAAGAAACAGAAGGTAGCGGAAAGTAGTAATGTGTACGAGAAAAAGAGAAGATTAAAGTCCCAAATGAATCGAAGAGAAAGTCGGGGTTATAATGTTCTCCACGTATAGGTACCCACGTCACCTCACGTTCATTAGGGTGCCTGTTTCTGCAACGCTTCATCCTGGACCCTGTAAAATGATATGAACAAACCAGTGAAACGGCGCCTAGCGGAAGAACGATATCTGCATGGGCTCAAAAGATGTCCTGGAACATGCATGACTCCAGAATTGTCGTTATATCAGTTCTCTCTTGAGGCAGCCAAGGACTTGCAACGCCACGCCGATTCATTGCGTGGCGACAGCACTTGGAGCAGGTACGGCGTGTTCACCAAACGGATGCTGGGCAGAGTTCGCAGACCGGGCAAATTCGGGTTGACGATCATGATGCTTTGATGTCGACATAGACAAGCCGGGTATCGCACTTTCGTCGTCATCTTGAGAAACCTCGGTCCTGGTAGACGAGCCAGACCAGTAGGATCAGTGGACTTCTACGCCGGGGGACATAATACAAACCGTCGCCTTTTATTCGGCATATCCGGTAATTCGTTGCTTGGCCTGCCCGACGCCTTCATATTAATCGGTAAGTGGTAATCAATAGAGACAGTGAACCGTTATGGTCAAAGGTGCGAACACGCACCCTGCTAGTTAACGGCCGCTTGGGAGGTCGCTTCTGTTGCCGTTCAGTCGCGTCAAATACATATTCCGGGAGCCCCGAGCTAAAGAGCGGCACGCATGAGAAAGGGTATCCGTAGTTACGCTCATAATCCTCACCTCTTCATGTATCGCACGTATATCCCCATCGTGTCTTCATCGTATTTCTCCCACATCTTCACAAGCTTTACGAACTCTGTAGTAGGGTATGAAATGTCTAGTTTTCGAGGTCCGGAAGAGCCGCCTTCCCACCCAAGGTGCGAGAAAAGAAAGTCAAGAAACGAAAGGGTTGACAAGAGTAGAGACACACTTGGTTTTGGCTGGATAAGGAGACCAATAAAGAAAGTGGTTGAATATACGGTTTTGCTGTCTGGGATGCCTTCTATGTTGGCCCTGTTTCTCTTCGCAATAGTTTCGGAGATTTGGCCCTCAGCAACTTGATGCATTTCTTCTTGCGATAAGCAAAGCGATATTTGGTCGAAGCCCTTGATGAACGGGTGTGCACAGATGAGTGTGTCCACGAACTCGAGCTTCATGACGAGCTGACGTAACCGGGATTCAACTGTCCCCGCCCTGCAGAAGATATATACACAAAACCCCCATCGAAACTCAGTCCTTACCATTTAATTTGTAGGTCGGGGTCTTCGGTGGATGCGACTATCTGCAAGTAATATCGGTATTTATGGAAGAAATCATGCTTGGCAAATAAGTCTGCCCAGGTCGCAGTCCCGACAATGATCTTGTCAACAATATCGGCACCTTCGTGCATTAAGCCCATTAACTTGGGTTAAGAGCGACCATGCATATAAATACCTTTTTTGAACTCCTCGGTGAGAATCATTTGCGTTGAAGCTGTAACGTTGTGAGTAGCACACATAGCGGGATAAGCGGGAGTAATAATTGGCATCCTGTGTGCCCGATCTGCCGGGTACAACTGGCGGTTTTGCTTGAGTAAGGGTCCTCTACGCACTGACTCAAACACATACTTTCGGGTTCCATACGCGAACAGGTAGCGGACCCTCCTCGATTTGCTTCAGGAGTACCGGCTGAGGCCATGTCCTATTATTGGTTTGAACAATATCATCGATCCGATGGAGGACCATCTTACCATTGGTACATAATGATAAAGAATCTGCTGACAATCGCTCCGGCGGTAGCATTCGGGTAAAGTTGGCATATACGAGCTACGAGGATAGCCCAGGCTACACCACCGAAAAAGCCATTGACGTTCGAATAAATAGCTCTCCCTGCACACAAACTTGAGAAAGAATCTAGTTAGCGAAGACCAATTACATACGCTGCGCCCATAACTTGATACATCGCAATGAATCACGATAGACTTCGGCATTAGGGACCAACCGCAAAATCTCGTCGTTCACTCGTGAACCTGGGGACACTTCAACTAGACGTCTAATGATCGGTGGGGAAACATGCCATTGAGACTCCGTACGCATCTTTCGTCAAGATTGCGCAATAAATTGTCGTCCTGTAGCGAGAGATCATCTGGTATGGAAGACAGGGCTAGGCGAGCCATCAGGAAATCCAGCGGGATGCCACATATTTTTGTCTTGATGATAGGCACGTAGGCCTCGGGAACACCCTGAAAATCCACTAAGGTCCCCAAAAAACAGTATGGAATTAGCGGTTCGACTCACCGACACTTCTGCGACACCTTCCATATTCCGCAAGAGGTCCTCGAACACTTCGAAGAAATCTTCTCGGGAAACGTGTTTGGGCACTACGCACAAAGTATCTATATCGGAGCCAGGTCCATGAACACCCAGCCGATACGAGCCAAACGTGAAGATTTTTCCACCAGCAGCGCTCGCGGCTGCCTCCGAAAGTCCATGCTTGAGTGAGACTTGATACACAAACTTCTTGACCAAAGCCGCGACGCGTCCCAATACCATTTCCCTAAACAAAATTTAGTTATCCGTGCTGGTCAAGCCGTGTGTACACGTTTCGGAATGGGATGGCCATTTCGCACTCTCCAACGGCTCGTTCCAACCAGCAGGAATCTTTGCTGGCAGAGATCCGGCACCTCCATTCCAGAATATGGTGTACACTCCAATTATCATTCCTACCTCGTTCGAGCTTCCTCAACACTTTCAAACGTTCCCTGCCTTCGTAGCTCCTCCATTAAGGTGGCAGTTACCTCCTTTTCACGTTCACTGGACTCGGCTGTTGAGATCGGGGGCGTAACGCCCAAATAGCTGAGAATCCATCAGCAAATGTCAATTAACATTCGTCAAACTCGGTACCCTTTCTCGGTCGTCATTTTTGCTGGTGAAAGGAAAAGGTAGGGACTGCGAGTGAGGGATGTCGATGAGCCCAAGTCTGCAAGTGGCAACGTTTTCGAGTCGCCCAGATTGGCGCCACAAGATTAGTCATCAAACAAAATAGTAGACCTTGATTAGGAAATTTCCTCAGGTAGTACACAAGTAGCGCAAATCTAAATGAGTATTGTACAGGAAATGAACAGACATCGAGTATGAGGTGCACAGATTACTATGAGGGAAACACCGACAGCGCAAGACAAGAAGCATATATAAGTAGAATGTCTGAGTGATTGGGTATCACAGTTACACAGATCATGTCCAAACAACCCCGACGGCTAGAATTGTTCCTTGCTCCGAACATAACCAGAATACTGTCTAGTCGAATTCAAAAACTTCCTTGTTTCGGTACGTTTTATTGCCCATTTGCGGACAAACCAGGCAAACGCGGCGACGGCAACGACGGCTGCGATAGAACCCAATATAATGCCAACAGTGGTACCTACGTCCGAGTGTGAAGATGAGGGTGATGAGGACGGCGAGGGCGACGAGTTGGGATTGCCCCCAAATGGCCAGTAGTCTCCGCCTGCAGGCGGAAGCACGCAGGTCAAACTATCCCCATCAGCAACTGGCGTAAAATTCGACTGGGTTGTCGATTGCGTCGTCGTGTTCAGATCGATGACAAAAGCGGCGGGGGAAGGGGTGGGATCGTTCGCCGTACAGTTTGGCCCACGGGCACCGATAAACGACGTGTTTCCGATGAGAATGTTATTTTCAACAGTGAAATTCTTTGCGGACGACATGGCGATACCGTAGCTGAACGCCCCGTGAGTTGGTTGCCCAGAACCGTCCCTCCTTGGCTCACGTTGTTGCCGTATTCAGTTCCAAACCAAGTCCGTGGCCCTATGGCAATCCCAATTCTGATGAAAAAACCCCCTAAGTCAAGTTGCCTAGAAGACGGAAAAAGTAGACACACTTGATGATGACATCTTCATTGTTCGTGCCCTTCGTTTGGGACCCCGAAGGTGTCCCGTCGGCAAATCCGCCGGCAATCGTGTTGTTCGTCACGACCACGCCGCTGTAATTTCCATTGAAGGGACTGACGTCGACCATATTTATACCACCCAGCAACGTGTTCTACATCACGGTTATTCAGCGCTAGACAAATATTTAGCCAACGGCGTACCGTTTCCACCCAAATCGTATTGTTTTCAACAAGTGTCCCGGGAGAACCAAATAACACGATGCCTCCATCGGTAGGGTTGTTTATCATGTTGTTTCTGATAACGCTGTTACGGCAAGCAACCGAAATGCCGTCAGGCCCATTGTTGAAAGAGGTCCGAACCAGCTGGACCGATATCATTATTTTGGACCTGTGACGTTGTTGCAACTTAGATTTCCCTCAGCAATGTGGAGGCACGACCAGCTGCGTGGGTCAAAGGAGTGAACATATTCGATGAGTTGGTTCGAGTTGGAACCACCCATCTCGATGTTCGCACCACCGTTAAGGGGAGGTGCGCCAAGCCTCGTGCCATTGACCTATATCATCAAACGTTCCCGTCCCTGTGAGAAATCAAACGCCAAGCCCTATAATTGACATAGCCTCACCTGAACGTTCCGTAGAGTAATGCCGTGACAACTGGCACATGACCCATCTACAGCCGTGGTGTGGCCAGTACCATTACTGAAAACAGGACCACTGACAACCAGAGTCGCCCTGTCACTTCCAGTAGGATAACCTTGAGTACTGATCTCTTGGTTTGGTGAGGTGAAGAGAAGAGGTGCCGTGATGGGATACTGTTGACCTGGACAAAGACTAAGGACATAACCAGACCCAGAAGAACTGAGCATCTGGTTCAAGCGAGTCGTAAGATTGCTTGTAGGGTCTGGAGAAACACAGCTGGTGCTTGTCGCCCTTCGCTGATAAGAAGAGTCCAATCTACAGGTGCATCAGCACCAACACTTGAGATGTTAGATACAAACGAGAGGACGACTTGACTAACCTATGAAGAGATCTGTGTTCCATGGTTTATTGAAAGCGAATACTGAATGAACGACAGTGCAGTCCGGTGATAGCTGGATATTCTGAAGTACAAAAAAAGGACTGAATTACAGCAGGGCAGTTCCTTGAGTCGTCGACGTCAAAACGAAGGCCTGCGCAGGTCGCAGGACCTGCTAAACGAAAAAGGTGGAAGTGGAGCGAAGGAGAGAGCGACGATTGCCATTCGAGGTTAAGAGCTATTGTCGAGGCATGTCTTATGTAAACATGACGACTTGTGCTTGGGCGTCTAAATGGCAGTGTGGCCAATGACAGGCATTGGGCACGGCAAACTCTGGACCAGCTGCAGTGATGGGTAAGTGGACCGCGCACTAAGACGAACACCTGTATTTAATGCTCTACAGACTCGTCTGTGTCAAAGCAGCTCGTGGACAAAATCTACGAAAGGCGCAAATCCGCCGCCCTTGATCTCGAGAAGTAGCAATTCATGGTTGATGGTCCGTGCGTATCCACCCACCACATTGTGTAGGCAGGTCCGGGAATGTCATCAACAAGGGGACCACCGTCGAATAAGTCAAATCATCGACCAGTTGGTCGACATGTTCAGCAACTCGTCCAACCCACTACACATTCGAAATGGTGGCCTCATTGGGCTTGCTGGAACCGCCATTGCACTCGGTGTTGACGTTGCACCATACATGGACAAATTCATCGAGCCAGTGCTTGCTTGTTTCACGGACCCCGAGAATAAGATTCGTTACTTTTCAGCGGAGTGCCTGTACAACATAGCAAAGGTATCCAAGGGCGAGGTGCTAGTGTATTTCAATCCTATCTTTGATGCCCTTAGCAAGGTGTTTTAACTAGCTTGTCGTCCTTTCTTAGCTAACCTGAAACGTTCTCTAGCTTGCTGCAGACTCGGAGATGCCCGTCAAGAACGGTGCAGAACTCTTGGACCGTTTGTTAAAGGACATCGTTGCAGAAACCGCCTCTATTTACGTTCCGCAGCATGTGGAAACGGAGCAAGTCCGCGACCGGTCTGATCCACTGGATCGAAGCATATTAGTACCAGTTTCCTCCCGATCACCCTGCAGCATTTACACCAAAGAAAGCCTTTTCGCTCTCCAAATTTATCCCTCTGCTCAAGGAGCGAATCTATGTCGTCAGTCCGTTCACACGAAGCTACCTTGTTTCGTGGATCACAGTGCTTGACTCGGTTCCCGAGTTGGAACTAATTTCGTACTTGCCAGAGTTTCTGGACGGCCTTTTGTGAGTAGGTGGAAAGAAGATTTCGCTTGTTAGCTGAGGTACTCCAAAACCACAGGAAGTATTTGTCAGACCCAACAGAGGATGTGCGAGTGGCAACAGAGAACCTCCTAGCTGACTTCGTTCGTGAGATTCGTGACGTCAGCGAGCTTCGACGCCGCCATGAAGAAGTCGCTGGTACAACTGAGAGTCACGGAGCGGACGAGAGCCAGCCTGGTTCTGAGCGTGCCGTAGTTACTCCCGAGAGTGGCTTTGTTTCGGAACAGGAATACAGCGAGCCCAGGGCCGACAGAGACTATCGGCGTACAGGAGGTAGGAGCTTCGTAATCTTCTGCCGTAGGGATTGTCTTACTCGGCGTAGCTTGGGTTCCTGGCCAAGGGGTTCAGATAGACTATGCTGCTATCATCGAAATTCTCATCCAGCAATTAGATGGGCAGCGTGCGTGTCACCTCTCTTTTCACTGTGTTACAACTGACAAGACGCCCTGTTAGACGACGAAATTCAGCAGTCCACAGCACTCCATTGGTTGGCAGAGTTTCTGGGTTTTGCACAAGATGTTATGGTCCCTTTCACTCCGCGCTTCATTCCCGCCATTTTACCGAACCTGGCACACCACGTTCCTATGATCCAGTCGGCTGCTACGAGGACTAACAGATTACTATTCAAAGTCATTCAAGACTTGCCAACCCCGGCTGATGTCTTTCCGCAACAAATGGCAGCTGAAAAGGTGTCCACATCGAGTCGAGCGTTTCCCACTTCCCCTATACCAGCGGCCATCACTCTACCCTCGCGACAAGGTACCGCTGCAGCCGCACCGGTCAGTGAGCCAGCTCTACCTGAAGTTATGTCCGATGGCCAACCGCCACTGCCTGTATCTCAAAAATTGCGGACGGGTACCTCACAGCAACCTGCAGCAGAAGTGCCAAGCCGACCCCAGTCGCGCATGTCGTCGAGTAGTCTGGTGGCGGCGCCTTCTGCGGCAGCCGCAGCGCCGCCATCCCCCGTGCTCGAAGAAGACAGTAGCTGCGATTTGTTTGATTACCAAGCCACTGTGAATGAATTGACGATACAATTTCTGAGTGAACACGAGCAAACCAGGGTAGCCGCGCTGAGATGGCTTATTATGCTACATCAGAAAGCACCCAAGAAGGTATTGCTTGACACCGCCCACGACCGAGGAAGCGCTCACTTTCTCCTAGATTCTGGCAATGGATGACGGTACCTTCCCGGCCCTTCTCAAGACCCTGTCGGATCCATCAGAAGAAGTTATCAAACATGACCTACAGCTACTTGCGCAAATATCGTCTAGCTCAGAGGAGAGCTACTTCAAGGCTTTCATGATGAATCTCCTCGAATTATTCAGTACTGATCGTAAACTTCTGGAAGCACGTGGAAGTCTGATTATCCGGCAATTGTGCCTGAACCTGAACACGGAACGTATATACAGGACGTTTGCAGAGATATTGGAGAAGGAGGAGGTATGGAGTGCAATTGCGCCATCTAAATTTGCTTTTCTGATAGTGTTGACAGGACCTGGAGTTCGCGAGTGATATCGTGCAAAAGCTGAATACCATTTTGATCACTTCCCCCGAACTCGCAGGAGTTCAGGAGAAGACTAAAAAGTTTAGACACGCGGGTAGGTAGTCTCCTTTTTTTAAAAATTCAACCTGGTGTTGATTGCAGTGTCACTCTAGCAAGACGGACAAGCGTTGTTTGTAACGCTATACCGCTCGTGGTGCCATAACGCCGTCTCAGTTTTTTCATTGTGTCTTCTGGCTCAAGCCTATGAACACGCTTCAAATCTACTCTCAATATTGTGAGACCTGCATGTGCCTTCAATGAGATGGATACTCAAGTTTCTTTTAGCGCAGACCTCGAAATTACAATTGCAATGCTAGTGCAGATTGACAAACTTGTTCAGTTGATTGAGTCCCCGGTATTCACATGTACGTCCCAATTTGTGTGTGCGCGTTCCACCCGGTAGTGATCCTGAATTTGCAAGACCTACGGCTACAACTGCTCGAGCCTGAACGATACCCTTACCTCTTCAAGTGCCTGTACGGGCTTCTAATGCTCCTTCCCCAAAGTACCGCCTTTGTGTCACTCCGAAACCGACTCAACGCGGTCAATTCTGCTGGTTTCCTCCATATAGCTCCTAAATCGTGTGTATTCCCCCTGCATCGGGTGAACTCTCGTTGACGATTCCGTTTCAAGGACCGTCAACCCTCTTGCTACTCGATCCAAGCTCGGACGGGATGAGATAAAATGGCAAGAACTACTCAGCCACTTCCGGACTGTACAAGCCAGACATGAAAAGGCCCGTCGACAAGCACTCGGTACAGACCTATCGGCTTTCGGTGGCCTCGGGTTTACCGACAACAGATCATCAGAACCCTGCTTTACGCTCAGGATTAGGACTTGGTAATCCAGACCCCAACCGCCCCCCGATGCGGCGACGCGTCACCGGAGATATTGTGCCGCCTGGTCCTCCACGACCCGCCTTGTCACCTCTCAACCCGCGAGCAAAGCAGAATGGGCTGTTGAACTCGGCACAATTGATGGGGCAGGCGATACCACCAACTTCATCCCAAGCGAACGCAATAAGTGGCGGTCTTTCACTGCAGCAGAAGCAGCGACGGACTCTAGGTCTAGGACCTCGGAAGTGAGGCGTTTGGTACTTGGGAAATGGTACTTTTGTTACGTTTCGCGAGACAGTCAACTTTACGACACTCATGATTGGATCGTCAGTATCGGTGTGTACGTAGTAGTATCTCTAATATGTGTCATGGTAGGTGTGGTATTAATGTAATCTAAGAACCAGGCAGCACTGTGTTATATGTGAAAACCATCCATTTGGGCACTGAGATCCTCGAACTCTTTATCCTAGCAATGATACTGCGAGGGATACATGAATATATTGCACGGAGATGCACGTGTGTACAGAGATTGGAACGAAGCCGGATATATATCTACCAGGAGCGTGGAGTATTGCAACTATGGTGATGACACAATTTGGTCCTCGTGCGTTTAATGTGTCGTGACAACATCAAATCCGGGATCGAGGGGATATGACAAGATTTGTTCGTATCCTTGAAATGTCCTCGTCCGTCAGTCCGCAGTACTTCTTTACATATTCTTCTACACCTCCGTACACTCGCTCAAGGAGCTCTAAGAAAGCTGTCATAGTCGAGTACCTGTCTGGGGGGTAAGTCTGGCGAAGACCGCGCAAATGGTGTGCTTACCGTGACGTAAGCATTCGCAATGCGGCGTCAGTATTGGCGGCGAACAAGGGCTCCGTAGACAGCCGCTTGATCACCTTTTCTCGATCCGGTTCGCGTCCTACGCGGGTTAGGGAATAATCATGACATATGTAATGATCGTCTACGGTTGCAAGCTGCGTGATGTGGAGTTGGGCACTAATAGTAGGGAGGAACGACAGACACTCCTACCTTCAGGAGAATAGCCGCCATGACGCCGGTCCGATCCTTTCCCGCTAAACAGAATGTAAGATTGCAAGGTAATTACCATTGCATGATCGCACCTGTACAGTGAAATAGGAACGGAGAGTTTGGCTTGTCCCTGACATGCCTGAGGATGGTACCGAAGGCCTTGCCCCCATGATCGAGTATTTGAGAGTATAATTGTATGAAAGCCTGGCAGGGGATCTTTGTATACCGTTCAAGACGTACACATAAATAGCCTCTCACCTCAGTCGTACCCTTTGCGTACAACTCGAATTTCCTGTCGAGGCCAAACACATTATATCAAGGGGAAGGGAGCGGGTGTGGTGCACGTACGCACTTAGCCATGCTTTCTGGACTGTAGTCTTCGTTTTTAAATACTGGAACCCGTATTATGTTCACCTCTTCAATGGTGGGTATGGGAGTGCTGTATTTCTTCATTTCGGGATCCGACCTAAGATCAAACACTGTAGTTATGCGAAGCGCCCTCATCTTCTCTGCCCCTACAGGGAAGATCCTTAGAAGAACGGAGCAAGTTCTCGTGAAGATGTTGCGCACCTTCTTTGGTTATATTTGAGACCTCAGCTGCTCGAAACATGTAGCCGGGCTTCGTTATGACGTTCGACGTGGTGGCGGGGTATGATCCCAGGTCACGGACATTGGATACACCAGAGATGGGCACAAATGGTGGGTTAGAGATCACTTCAGAAACATAGGCAGGGTCCAAAGGTTCGAGCCCGTCGTCTGACATGGCAGTCATTGGTGGTCCCGGCAGGGATCGAGGAAAGGGGACATATGTCCAATCACGTGACCTATATATGTACTTAGGGCAGGTAGTCTCGTGTCAATTGCCCAATGGTCGCGACGCGATCGTCCTTTAATCACTGGCAGCAATGGACCTTGGACGGATTGTCATCACCGCCAGCACCCCGTTCATCCCTTCCACCGAGTAGCGCACCGGAGCCAACGCCGTCATCAAATAGGACACCACGATCAGCTCAAAGACGCCCGGTATCAGATGCATTGGCATTTGCTGACGATGCTGCTCCCGGTGGCCAAGACACGGACGAATCGAGCGGGAGGCGTAGAAGGAAAGCGAGAAACCAGCTACTGGCGAAGTCACTATGGTTCGAGACGCTGTCGGTGAGAGTGTCTGCGAAAGCTTCGAAACATTCTTGAAGACGTGAGTGGTAAATTCTTCTCATAACATCTTCGTGGCCGAACGGGAGCTTAATCAGCTTCACCGAGGAGATCGCACTTCCATCTACTCCTGGATCCGATGGTGGTCTTCCAGAACTCACGGACGGCGAACTCATTTATATCCAGCAAATTCACACCATGCGTGAATACGAAATTTCAACGTTGTATGTGGATTACAGCCATATCCTCCAAAAAGACGATGTTCTGGCCGATGCAATAAAGACACAGTACTACCGATTCCTACCATACCTGCGCCGCGCAGTACACAATCTCGTCGCCCAGTACGAGCCGGAATACCTCAAGGTTAACCCAACCGCGGCTACAACCGATTCCGTAAACCTTCAAACCCGCGAGTTCAGCATAGCATTTTATCATTTGCCTCTGGTATCGGGCATTCGTGAGCTGCGCACGGATAAGATTGGTACTTTGATGAGTATCAGCGGCACTGTCACTCGGACTAGCGAAGTGCGGCCCGAGCTATTATATGGCAGCTTTATCTGCGAGGTTTGTGATGGTCTGGTTAATGAGATCGAACAACAGTTCAAATATACCGAGGTACGGCGTCGATCTCAGCGTATCATCGGGATTTGGCTGACCGCACAAAATCTAGCCAAGTTTGTGCCCAAACCCAACTTGCGGAAACCGCGTCGCATGGCAGTTACAAATCGACACCTCCAAATTTACCGACTGGCAGAAAGTTCGTATTCAAGAAAATCCGTCCGAGATACCAACAGGTTCCATGCCACGCTCCCTGGATGTTATATTGCGCGGCGAAATGGTGGAAGCGCGCGAAAGCTGGTGACAAATGCGTGTTTACTGGCACATTCATCGTCGTACCGGATGTCGGTCAACTGAGCTTGCCTGGAGGAGAAAAGCCCCAGCTGTCGCGTGAGACAAGTAGGGCAAATGCTGCAGCGGAGGAATCACTAGCGGTGTCACCGGACTGAAAAGTCTGGGTGTCCGAGACCTGCAATACAAGACGGCGTTCTTAGCCTGTATGGTCCATAACGCTGATGGCAGGGTAAGTGCTGTAAAGGTGCGGTGCACATTGCTCTTCTGACACTTTATAGGGAGGAACCAATATCCGGGGCGAGGAAGAGGAAGGCGAGGAGGACGGACAAGCATTCCTCAGGTCCTTGACCGAGCCTGAATTTGACGAACTCAAAAGCATGATCGATTCAGATCACATCTATTCTCGCCTAGTCGAGAGTATTGCGCCGACGGTGTACGGCCACGAGATAGTGAAGAAGGGTCTACTTTTACAACTAATGGGCGGTGTCCATAAGCAAACTGCTGAGGGCATGCATCTCCGTGGTGATATCAACATCTGCATTGTCGGTGACCCTTCTACCTCGAAGTCCCAGTTCCTCAAGTCCGTTCCTTCCGTTTCTTGTGAGTTCTGACGCTGATGTTCCTATAGATATATTTGCTCCTTCCTGCCTCGCGCTGTTTATACGTCTGGAAAAGCTTCCTCTGCTGCTGGTTTAACTGCAGCAGTGGTCAAGGACGAGGAGACCGGTGACTTCACAATTGAGGCTGGTGCACTCATGCTTGCTGATAACGGTATCTGCGCTATCGATGAATTCGATAAGATGGATATTTCCGATCAGGTAGCCATTCACGAAGCAATGGAACAGCAAACGATTTCCATTGCCAAAGCAGGAATCCATGCAACGCTTAACGCGCGGACGTCGATCTTGGCGGCTGCAAACCCCATCGGGGGACGATATGACCGAAAGAAGACCCTGAGGGCCAATGTTGCGATGAGTGCACCCATCATGAGTCGATTTGACTTATTCTTCGTGGTTCTCGACGAATGCGATGAGAAGACAGATCTGAATATTGCCAAGCACATTGTCAACGTTCATCGCTTCCAGGATGAGGCTATTAATCCGGAGTTTAGTACAGAAGCCTTACAGCGTTACATTAGATATGCCAGGACCTTCAATCCGAAGGTAACGTCATTCACAAGACGCTTAAATGCCTGCATTCATTTGTCGTCAGCTTACTCCCGAAGCAGCGGATGTCCTCGTGGAAAAGTACCGCATATTGCGACAGGACGATACCTCTGGTGCTTCTAGAAACTCGTATCGCATCACCGTTCGGCAACTCGAGAGCATGATACGTCTCAGTGAAGCCATTGCTCGCGCAAACTGCACCGCGAAATTACTCCGGCGTTCGTGCGCGAGGCGTACAGTCTCCTTCGTCAGTCCATTATCCACGTTGAACAGGATGACATCGACTTTGACGAGGAGGAATTGGAGGGAGAACGGGAAAGGAACGGTGATGCAGCCCCTGCCGGTCGGAACGCCGAGGAGAGCCAAGACGTCCAAATGTCGGATGCAACTGATCAAATGGATGGAAGTTCCTTAGCCCTAAACCGTGTTGCAACAAGCAGCGGGGAAGGACCGTCTTCAACATCTCGGTTGGGAAGCATGGTTCCCGAAGCTTCTGCTCCCGCTCCACCCAAGAGACGCATGATCATTACGCACGACAAGTACATGACGTTGCAAAGTATGATCGTCCTGCATTTGACTGCTACGGAACGTGAGACCGGAAGAGGCATTGACAAGGACGAGTTGATTGACTGGTACCTGGAACTAAAAGAATCCGAGATGCGGGACGTTGAAGAATTGGAGTATGAAAAGGAGCTTATCACGAAAGTGTTGCGAAAACTTGTCAAGTGAGGTCAATTTCCATTCCTCAGCACCGTGTCTGAATACCCTGCAGGACAACTACTTGATTGAAGTTCGAGGAGATGTTCAAGACTCATTACCAGACTCTGTTGGTGATTCGGCAGATCTTTCCCTGCCGCAAGACGGGGAAAACGTGCGCGTCTACTACATGGTACATCCCTCAGTGGACACAGAGAACTCTTCTTCATACCCGTAACGATAACTGTAGCTTTGCCTGTATTCCCCATATGTTGTCTAGTCTCGTTGTTTGGTGTACTTCAAATTCTAATGTAGTGGTCCTTAGACATTTGTCGGAGAAACGTTGAGACATTACATTGGCGTACTTATGTGAGCGTAGGCCATAACTCGCAATTGCCATCACCGCGGACAACGAAGAATCATCCAATGCACCGTATTCACATTAGGAAGGGTGCGATCACTGTTATCGCGCTTCCCCATTCTTCCATAGGTATGCTTCGCTCGCAATGTCCTACGGTGTTAACAATGCAAGGTGATGGGTATATATGTACTAACGTGCGCCAAGATCCATTATAATGGCCTGGCATTAAGTGGGGAAACTCGGTCACAGCTGTCCACGCAATCCAGCAACACATCAAAGAATTGATCGACCTATGGGTACCCAGTGTCAGTCAAGCGTTAGTTGATGATCGGTTCGCAAACCTCTAAGGATTCCAAAACCAGACAATTCTTTCCTGCTGCACCCCAAGTATCGTCACACTGCTGGTAGTCCCAGATGTCGGCAACCGTCTCTCCAGTAGTGTGTCGACCTTGGAGTTCTACGTCTACGCGGTATCGCTTTCCCTTAAATAAGTTGGGATTAGAAACGTAAGCCACGGTGAGTGCGTCATGAAGAGGTGGACCGTAGTCAAAGCCAAAGACTTCCTTATACGTGTGTGCAAAGAAGGTGATCAAGGAAGATAACATCAGTCTGAGACTGGTCGACGGGACCGGCACGTCTTTCTCGCTAGTTTCCTGAGTGACCGTCGCTGCACACAGGCGGGTTTGAATGGACTGCTTTACTATGGCAGGTGTGGGTTACGTTGAGAGGAACCATGACTGTCTTCACTGGACAGTCGAGGACTATTTGGGCAGCTTCAGCTGAAGTAGGGTTATTCGTGGCTCCAACAGACTGAAGCGCTGTCGCTCACGGTCACATGCGATATTAAACTCTAGAAAAAGTAGAGGTATGAGGGCATGGACGGAAAACTGCATGGTGTTAATCGACATACCTGCTGCCGGAGTGACATTTCCAAGACCGATGCCCCCACCCATGAACACGAACTGCTCGACGGCTTCCAGAAGCTCGGGGTGTGTAGGCGATGAAGAGGGCGATATTGGTCAAAGGGCCAGAAGATACCACGGATACCTTATGTCCAGCGCCATTTTTCCAAGTTTCTTTGATGGCCGTGACCATACCCTCCAGTGCGGATATGGAAGTCCCATCTTCGCGGAGAGCAAAACGTGCCTTTGCCTCGGGACTATCTGGTGGGGGAAGGCCCACTACACCGCCAAGGCCGTCCTCCCCATGGATGTTTGGTGCATACTGCACTTTCCTCGTCAATGGTTTCACGGTTCCGGGATAGACCTTGATATGGTCGGGTGCATTGAAGGCGTAAAGGGCTCTCGCGGCATTGACTCCGGTCCAATATGCAGACGAGTTTCCATGAACCTATGATGTTCTTTAAACAAACTAGTACCATTTATTGGTAGCAGAGCAGTTCAGCTCACGGTCGAAATCCCCAGGAGCTTGATGTTCTCAAGATAGACAGCTAGTAAGATGGCCGTTACGTCGTCGTGCCCCTTGGCGTCTCGATGTCAGATTTTGCTCAGGATGAAGGACCTACTAGCTGACTCACTGGGTCAGCGTCCAACCAGATGTACTGCATGCTCGTGGTGGTTTAAATGTCAACCGAATAAGATGGGACGAAGCGGTGATCTACCCGTCGATCAAAACTACTAGCGGTCATCGCACAGCTCTACATTCTACTGGGTGACTCGCAGGTCGGTGTTGAAACGCGATAGAGAGAAAATTCCGGCGTTTGCATGGTATCGACTTACAGTAATCTGGAGACGAGTTCCCGAAAAGTGTTCATACCACAAACCGTAAATCGTGCCACGAATTGAATATAACGATGTACATGCACTGCATGATCATGGCTCATACGACGTCCACTCACCATCATCAAGCATCCGCGGTTCCCATCCTGTTTGTTCCTGTTTGCAACACCTTCTGAATTCAACACTGACAAACAAACGCACGAGTCGATCATGATGTCAAGCCTGCACGCGAATGTGACCAGGGAGGAAGAGGAGATCCCTCAGCCTCAGAGACCACCAACCCCTCCATTTTATACAACATTCTCTGCTAGGGGACTTCACGTGTGTCTAGTCTTTGCGCTACTTCGTGTCTTATCTTGTTTCCTCGCAGGCACAAAACTTCCCCGCACATAAGCCTCGAGATCTCCGAATCTCATCGCCACAGGCAATCACTCATGTAGCATGGAGTTGCGACGGGAAGCGTCTAGCTGCCGTGGGTATAGACAAGATCACTAGAGTGTGGACGCCAGAAACAAGCGTAAGGTCAACATCGTCTGCTCGACCACCGCCGCGTAACAGTGTCTCGTAGATGGAGTTCAGATCAGCGACGAACTTCTCTGGTGGTCACTCTGACGAGGTCGACTACATGTCCTGGAACCCCACTCATCCCGACTTGTTTTGTACCTCTAGTCAAAAAGACAAGCGAGTAGTATTTTGGGATGCAAGACGTAACTGTCGTTCGCACTGCTTGCTGATACCTCAGCTAATCACGGTGTCCAAAGAAAGTCGCCACATACAACAGCTCCAACTGAAGGTTTCTCCTTTGCAGACAAACTACTCCCCCGATGGGAATATTCTGTTATGCGCCACTGTCGGACATCCACTGGTTTTCCTTACACTCGGGAAGGAAAACGATGCGGCGAAGGAGACATGGCAAATATCAGATAAAGATGGCGTGAGTGGCTGATTTTGTTCGCATTTTCTTGCCTCAAGTCTGACCCATATGTTAGAGTATGGTCGCCTCAACCGCCACGTTCAATCATGCCGGAGATGGCATCATACTGACCCATCATTCGGAGCATACTCTCCGCATCGTGGACTATCCATCACTCAATCTGCGAGAAAATCCAGCAGCTCACGTTGGGGGTTGCCTTGCTGTGGCCCTTGATCCTCGTGGAAGGTAAAGATTGAATTTGGACACTCATACCTTCTTTCTCTTACCACCGATCGCGATCAGGTATCTTGCTTCCGGAGGATACGACTCGATCGTGAATTTCTTCGACTTGAACGAGTGGATTTGTGCACGCACAATCGCTACATGCGAGTGAGTATAAAACACCACCGTACTCTTTAAGCGTCTCACATTCATCAGGAATGCTATCAACGCGTTGAGCTTTTCACATGACGGAGAGTACTTGGCAATCGCTAGCACGGCGCCGTACTTAGACATCGTGCGTATTGCCACACTCATACACTTCAAGTGAGCGAAGACGGAACTTTACAGATCGCCACGGAGACGGGAATGCCCCTTCATCGTGTTCCAGCACTCGCTCCATCCCCTACGGTAACCTGGCACCCCTCAAAATACGTCTTCGCATACTGCGGGCAAACAAAGGCTAGAGAAGGATCTCCCCCTCCTGCTGCGGTGATAAGTCTGTTTGGAGGCGGAATTTAGGCACATATATCGTGACTGTGCTCTGTGTGATTGGATACTCGTACCAAAGCACCCGTTGGTGTTGTGCACGGCTCTAAGACGTTTATGCATGCGATTCGCCCCCTGAGTTTCTAGAGAGCGATATAGAGGTTGAATTCATTGTGCTTCTGATGTTGTCTGAGAATTACGTTTTGTAGTGGCATATATCAGTCTCATCAGTTCATCGATCGACGCGTTGAGATAACTCGCGATTCTGTTTCTTCAAGCGACCATCGATGTTACCACACAGATCCTACGAGGTCGGTCTTCATGCCAGCTGAGTCTTGTCGTCTCGGTTTCATGCCAAGCAACGCACCAGACCGTAGTTGGGTACTTTACCCAAGATAATCCGGGTCCAGTCACCCCCGGATCGGACTTCCATGAGGTATCGAACTGCTTCGCCTCTGTTCATAGTTGACTTGACTTGACGTGTCGAGCAGGCTGTGGGTTGTAGAGATCCATCGCCCCGACGTCCTGGCATTGATATCACTTGTGCAGCTCCTTCCCCGCTTTGGTCTGATCGATGACAACCCGGAGAGATGGAGCAAGCTCATGGCATCTATCCAGCAGCTCAATACCGATGCACCAAGTCACGTCCAATACAAACTTTTCTTCCTCGGAAGGCATGGAGAGGGATACCGTCAGTCACCGACCCCCACAACATGATCGACTGACTGAATAAGATTCCCGGGAAAACGGACGTGCAGACAATTTCGCTTGGGAGAAATACGGAGCAAAAGTGCGTCAGTGCCACATCCTATGTGCCTGGTGTACTAATCGATGTTCAAGGCTTGGGATGAGTAAGTGCCTTTCGTGAGGTCAGCTTTTTTGCGTTTGGTCCAATAGACGTAGTTATTGGTCCAAATTAAACGGCGATGGAGAGCTGACATGGGGGCGTAAGTGCTCTTGTACTTCGTATATCCGATTTCGTCTACACTAGCCGCCAGCGGACCCCGAGCTCACGCCGAAAGGCGAGGGCCAAGCAGACGAAGCACACGTCGCATGGAAGACAGAATTCCAATGCGGTCTTCCTTTCCCAGAGAAGTCGTATTGCAGTCCGCTAACGCGTGCCATACGAACCAATCAGCGCTCCTTCAAGGGTCTTAATCCTGACGGTCGCAAGACGACTATCGTAGAGGTAACGACACGTCACTCGTTCTTCCCTACCCCCGCCCCCTCTCGTTGACGTGCCAACCGTACTCAGAATATCCGAGAGGAATTTGGTATTCATACCTGTGACAAGAGGCGAACGCGGACGTACATCCACGAGACATTCCCGAAATACCTCATCGAGGACGGTTTCACCGAAGAAGACGAGCTATGGACACCCGATGTCAGAGAGACCTGGGAGGACGTTGATGTTCGGGTTAAGGCGGTTCTGCATATGATCTTTGAGAATGACAAGGAACAATGTGATGACTTGTTTTCTCGGAGCGGTTGCAGGATGTCATATTGATCCTTTACTCAGTCATCTCGATTACCGCGCACGGAGGCTTCGTCAACGCCTTCTTGCGAGTTACGGACCATCTGTCATGGGTCCTACCAACAGGAGGTACGTAACCCTGAGCCTGCCTTGTACTCTTCAGATGGTTCATTGGTGCGTTAGGGGTGATTCCAATCGTCGTCAAAGCGACAAAACCCGTGCCTGCATAGGTTCAAACAATGGACGTGGCTACCTAATGGGTACTTACCATAGGCCGAGAATTGCAATTCAACTCATAGATGTAGTAGTAGGTTGCTTGCAGGAATGCGTTAGCCCCGGTCCAACCCGGGGCTATGTAGCCAGCTGTACAGCCAGTGTCGGCAACAATGGATGCTTCTCACGAAAACTTAGCACGAGGTCGTGGGCGTCAATCACTGGGAAAATGAGTTTGTTTCACCCATGTTCCCGTCCTGCATGTTCATAGAGATAAATGGATGAAGACGGGGATATAGGTGGTAGTGAGCTGGAGGGTACGTCCACATCTCAATGACGATGGTCCGGGCGACATGACGCAGAGCACAGGAGATGATATCACGTCCTTGTCTCCCGTGGATTCCAATGACTCAGATTTGGATTCGCTCTTTGATGAACCTTGCATCCCTGCCCATCCCATCGCCATACGCACCCCACCGCCTATTCCCGGGCTCTTCTTCCCGCCGGTTTTCCTTCCACCGGAACTCGAAGACGAGATAGCTTCCGAATGCGAGCGCCTGTACTTTGAAGGCAGGAATGTGAACCAAGCGATGCTCTTTGGACGTACTGCATCAGGTGCCGACAGCGGCGCGGACGATAGGGATGCAAGGATGGGCAAGGGCTTGCCGCCATTTCTGATCTCGCTTCTTCACCATCTGTCGGGTGTACTTCAACACCGGATTCCAGACACCCTCTATGACATCCTATTCCCGCCGTGGGGTGCTCTTCCTCGAGCACGTCAAGCCATCGTGAACCTCTATCATCCGGGTGAAGGGATAACGCCCCATGTGGATCTATTGAATCGATTCGATGATGGGATCATCGGCGTCAGCCTGCGCAGTGGTTGCGTGATGACGTTTGAGAGGGTGGCGGAGATCCTAACGTGCCAACAGGAGCGATGTCATGGGGAGGTGGTAGGGTCGCAGAGTCGGTGGGACTTGTACTTGCCAGAGCGGAGTATCCTGATATTGTCCAAGGACGCGCGATATGGGTGGACGCACGGTATCCCTGGCAGGACGCATGACTTAGTGGAGAGTGAAGATAAAGAGCAGGAACCCCATCTATTTAGGAGAGGTACCCGATTGAGCATCACGTTTAGGTGGCTCCTTCCTGGTGCAGATGTCGTAGGAGGACCGGATCCGTGACGGCACAAGAATTGATCAGTCTCGCAGTGGTAATCAGATCACTCACCAACCAAGGTTTAAGTTGACTCGCGGGTGGGTTTGGAGTAAGGAGAAAGTACGATTGAAAATTAGATGATGTTTAACGTCATGAATGCATCCTACATCCTACGCACTCTTCTATTATGGTATGGTCATAGGGGTTGGCAGCACGAGCATCGATTCAATAATAGCCACCACGCAAAGCAAGGACGAGGTGGAGTACTGATCCAGCTGCGATTTTGAAGTCCTCGGCTGTCCTATCATCCGGCCTGCGGAGAGTGAACAAAGGAGAACACACAGAAAGTCGTGAGCTCACATCTGTCTCCACTGAAGATCAACCGTTGTTGTTGTGGTGGCACGCCCGACTGCTCCTCCACCTTCTCTTTAATTCTACTGATCTTGATTGGATTATAGATGAGGGTTTAATTAGCTGGGTTATCTGAGAGCATATATACCTTGTCCTCGGGATCGATGTCCAACTCGATCTATGGTGGGTGTTAGTGAGTTGTATTGACGGTGGCGTCTCTCCTCAGGAGCGTACCTCCTTTCCGGTCAGGGTCTGCAAAGTATGATCATTTGCATGTAATGCACAAGTTTCTACCTGACACTTGCCTTTACTTTGATCAACATGTCGATCTGTTGCTCGAGTGTGGTGTACAGCAGCGAAGCGGAAGAGCGGTAGTATATCTTGCTTACGTCAGCGACTCTACCGTATTCCTTTCTGTTTGGACGGCTCGCGCTTGCAACGCCATGGCAGACATGGAGACGACACCCTCTGGAAAACCAATCATATCAAGAGACAAGGTGAGTCCTCGAGTCACCGTAAGAGTCAGTCTTTGACGATGGAATTTGGCAGACACCACCGTTTCTCATCCGCACATTCGTAAAAGTAGGGACGCCGCACAGACTTTCGTTGTTCGAGGAGGGCACCCTCCGACGACGGACGAACAACAGATATTCACATGGTAAGCTGAGGAAATGGCATTTGCGGTGGTCATGCATGAATTTTTCTACCAGGAAAGACGCGACGTTGCGCGAAGTCTTGACCACGCTACGAAACACTGCACCTCAGATAGCAGAACTCAAACACCCGCTTGGACGTTACTCATTCCGTGCTATCTATGCAGATGCTGCTAACAGGGGTCGTTTCGCTCAAAAAGAACTTGGTATCGTCTATTCCAGGGACATATTGGGAGAACCAGGAAATTTGGAGTTTCCTGCACCGCGTCTGTTGGAAGATTCGGATAACGAGAACAGGGAAATAACAGAACGCGAAAAGGAAGAAAGGACGCTCGAAGAACTGCGTTTTGTTCCAGGAGACTACCTTTGCGTATCCATCATTCTTCCGAAGAGTGCGACCGGTGGTGCCCCTCCCCAGGGAGATGGTGTTGTCAACAAGCCGGCGCCAAGTGCCAATGGATGGAGAGGTGGTGCTCTTGGTCGTGTCGGAGATTCAGGATGGGGATCACGTGTTTCAGCTGGTCGGGGTGGGGGACACTGGCGGGGAGAGTCCAATCCTTCCCCTCCAGGGGTCGGGGTCGTGGTGGACGCAACGACTTTGCTGGGAGAGACCGTGACTTTGACAGAGCTCGTGAACCGGACAGACGCCCTCCTCCACCGAGGAGGGAGTCTCCACCCTACCGTGGTGGTCGCTCGGGGGGAAGAGGAGGCAGACGTTCACCGTCTAATTCAAGGTCCCGAAGCCCGCCAAGACGAAGGGGTTCGCGTTACGACTGATTGACTTGGTGACTACGAGCAGTTTTACCTTGGTGTGTCTCTCCTCGAGGGTAGATGTGTCGTGCTAGGCATGTGTACATAACTGTGATCTGTTACGCGAGAGCTTCGGTAGCTATGCTGGTTGTGAGCGCGGCGCGCCTTGATCCTACACGGCCTATCCGCTGGCCCAGTGGCAGTCGCGAAGACAAGCTAACCATACACCTGTCGAGGAGTCATCAGGGGTTTTGTTGATACGTGTCGTTCAGGAAACGACGTCCTACACTTCTATCATTTCTTCAGGAGATCGTCTTGAGCCCGACGTCGCGGTGATCGACGACGGCCTTCTGGTCTTGGGCACTCGGAGACCCATTCCTCCAGAATAACATCTTTCTTACACGTTCTACACACGCCAGCTCAAGATGGGCGCGAATCCATCTCGGCCGGTGGTATACCCAATGCCAGCCCCGGTGATGTACGACACGATGCCTCGCAAGTCCAGGAGACGTGCGTACTCTACCACGTACGGATACCGACCACAACCCGCGTATGGGCACCCAATTTGTGCGTGGATAGTGGGCAGATGCTAAAACTCAACGTCCTAACCAGATCTCATACTACTGTCCCGCCTCAGACCCTCAGGTCACAGCGCACTATCCTCAACCCGCTCCTCAATATGCACCCGTTCAATTGGCATTCTATACCCAACCTCAACAGCCCATGCAGACCATGCACGCTGTTCAACCCTTCCAACCTCTGCAGCCAGTCCAGCCCATGATGGCCATGCCTCAGGCGTATGTACCCGTGACAACTGGTCCACAAGTAGCAACAGCACAGATGCCCATGCCAGCTCCAGGTCCCGCAGTGGTTCCAGTAGCTGCTACTGTACCAAATGCACAATCAACAGGGCAGATGCGAATGCCAGAGCCGATCAGCGTACCTGCTTCCCAGAACCACGTTCCCGTCATCCCTCCTATGCAACCGCAAACAGATCGCGTCGTCCCACCTCCTCCCATTATCAATGATGGTGAACCGCGGACACCATCTTCTCGCCGTCGGTTCACTAACTTTTACAGACCCGCCGACGGAGTGGCTTCTATGCCCCAACCGGAAATGGACCCTGACATGCCGTTCCGGCCACCAACTGCTCCCCCGCCCACTGACCCAATGCGGCGCAATCCACTCCCGCAACCGCCTGCTGACGTCTGGGAAAGCTCGCCTTATCGTCCGCTGTTGGAGAGTCTTCCCGAGGACGTATCGCAAATACTTGGTGTCGAGAGCACACACCACTGTCGTCTCTGAACCGCCAGAGCTGCCGCCGAGCCACCCTCACTCCCTCTTTGGGAGTTTGTTTGGTTCCCGCAAGGGAAAGGGCAGAAGCCGAGGGGGGCTCTACCGGTCGCACAGCACGACTGGAGCCGGAGTTGAGATGCCAATGCCAGAACCCGGTCCTAGTAGTCGACGCCATCACGCCAGCCGTGTCCCAACCGTGACAAACATCGTAATCCCACCGCCGCCGATCCCAGAGGGCGAACGTCCTCCACCGATAAAGTTTAACCACCTCGGTGAACATGGTGGATTCGTGAATCATTCCAGCCATCGCATTATATACAAAAACAAGCCGTATGCTACTGCCTTGCATCTTCTTGAAGCAATGAAGTTTGTGGATAAGCCGGAGATCGCAGAAAGGATACGCTTGGCTTTGGACGCGAGCGAGGTGTATAGGCTCTCGTCGCAGTTTCACGAACATATCCGTCCAGATTGGGGCCGCGTGTTCCTCAAAATTGTGCGTTTTTTTTCTTACTTACCGAGATTGCCATACACTACTTATTCATATGAATATCCACCTCAGTTGGATGACGTGTTATACCTCAAGTTTAGACAACACCCTACAATTCGACATTTGCTCTTGAACACGGGAAGTGCAGACCTCATTTATGCCGATCCAAATGAGTATTGGGGCGAGGGCTCCAACGGCGAAGGCGAGAACCACCTTGGAAGGGCTCTTTGTCGCGTCAGAGAAAGGCTCCATCGTGAAGGCGAGAGGTAGCATGCATCCGTTATTTGACGACTTTGCTTCAGGTTTTTATATTTGTTTGCAAATATATCACACGGAATAAGGTTAAAAACTTGGCTACACAATCACGCTATCTCCTCGATCGATACCTACATGCTTTGTGCGCGTTCTTTTTATTTTCGGGGTATTATTCGCAAGTCGTAATCTCGCTGGTTGTAACAACACACATAGATGGAATGCATTATGACCATGTACATGACCTAACAAAGAACGTACTAGTTATTCGTTGACCGCAGTTTGAGGATCTTCTAGCGTTTACGCTTCTTCCCGCCCCAAGTAGTGGCAGTACTACTGGGCATTGGGGTGTTCGAACCGCAAACTTTAGTTGGCTGTTCAGCTAGGAGGGCTTTTTCAACAGCTTGACGACGGACTTTCTCCGGAATGTTTTTCCAATACAGTGCTTCTCTTTTACCTTCAATAAGTTCCACCTTGATCATCTGTTCATTCTCGCCGAGTGCTCTGCCGCTGTCGTCGAGACCGTTGATTTGGACGGTTGGGTGGCGCGTGAAGTGCTCCGTCAGAACATTTGTGTGATGCGGAGACGCTAGACGGAGATAACACTGTTTTTTTAAGGTCAGATTCGCGAGAAAGTAAACAAGTGGCAGGGAGGGACGAACTGAATCCATGCCTTGTTGAAGTCAACGTAGTCGACACCAGTAGATTTTCCATCAAACGCTTTGGCAAACAAGGCTTTGATGGTTGTCTTGTTCGTCTCTGGGTGGATGTTTTTGACGAAAACTAGGCATCCATATGGATACGGAGACGCAATTGTCGTTTTTGGAGCACCACCTAGCGTAGCGGTGAGGTAGGATCACGGATAGGAATGTCTTCTTCTTCCGGTCGTATGCGTGTGGGCACATCTGTCTCTGAAGGGATATCTGGACGATAAGTCGATGATGCATGTTTGTTTGCCTCGAAGATTTCGTCTACGAGTTGTTGCCTATAAGCAACGTACTCTTCGTTTAGTTGATCCCACCGCATCTTGGATATTGTTCGAAAACCGAATCTCCGAGCTTCTTTCTTCACTTCAAGTGTTCCATGCCCAGTAGCATCGTAAGGACGGCGTTTCCACGGCCAATCGCGAAGAAGTACATTCCGTTGTTCGGTGGTCGAGAACGTGACGAGCGCGTATCCCCTGCATTTTGGGATATCCCCTGGTTTATCTAGGTAGTGCGGAGGTAGTGCGACGTTCTGAACATGTATCGGTGAGGGGAGCGAGGAGGGTAGCGCAGGTAGAAGAGCCTGAGTAAATCGCTGCAATGCCGACAAGGCTGCGGTACTGTATAGGTACGCACTCCTGTAACGACATCGTTAGAGATGTCAAATATCTCCAAGCGTACTGTATCGAGAGAATACAAACCCACCATGTACAAAGTCCTCTCATCCCACTGCAGCAGAACTCAGATCGCGCAAAGGATGGTCTAGTAACTTTTCCCAATCCCTCCTACGGACTTCATACCCACCGACGTCCTTCTTTCTCGAGGTTTTACCGGTACCGTACCAAACAGATGAAGACGGTGCCTGAGACGAGCATACGTACTTCCAGCACTTTGTCGGCGTAGGCCCGGAGGGCTTTCACAACCTCAACCTCCGACGGCTCGACCGATAGAAATCCACGAACGGTGGTCGTCGCATGAGATAGTTCACGGGTACGACTGTGATGAGACCGTCAGCTCAAGAATCGAGTGAACAAAGCCGACGCACGCACACCCTGCTGCTGAAGTATCGCCAGTCTTCAAACACTCGTCTAGTTTGCTGCGTAGGTCAGCGTCCGACCAAATCCTGTAGTCAGACACAGCGAGTAAGGTAAGGGCTGCAATATCTTCTCCGGCATCATGACCATGAACATCGACTGCTCGCCGTTTGCCCTTCTTGTCTTTGTCTGTCGAGATCGCTTCAGGAGCCTCGAGCATCATCTGAGTCGGACGCTTGCGAGGGTGATCCCGCGCGTTGTTGTTGTGGTACGGCGGACGTGGTCCTTGGAGATTCCCCTCCTTGTACTTTCGTAGACTTCGAGACTTGTCGCGGAACAAATGCGAATGGCACCGACATCAGGTAGCAATTCAAGTTGCTCGTCGCCGTTACGCACAGCAGTCAGGTAACAATGCCTGGTACATGCGTGTCAAGAGAACACAACTATCTCCAGTACAACTACAAGCTTCTATTTGGACTTCCAGCTGTTTCAAAATATGACACGGCTCAATCGACTTGAGTTTGGACACACCCTAGCCAGCAGTTCAGAGAAAGGGCCTGTCAGTAGCTGAGTCCAGGTAAGAAGAAACAAGCACTGATCCGATTGCAAATTACTGCCATCACAGAGCGCCGGGCAGAAAAGATATCTGGAGAAAGGCGGTTGGTGCCCTTCAGGCCACTTCGGTGAATGGTGGGGCACGAACACAGCACGTCGTCCGAGACATCACGGCGCTTTCAGGTGTGCTTGATGTCGTCTTGCATGTCCGAATGAGTCGAGAGTGAACACTTACCGATGGTAATGCCTCCCTAAGCCTACTGTCTGGCTGTCAGGATGGACAGAGCTGACATGCCCTGCGTGGGGTTGCTGCAATGACATACCAAATTTGGCAACTTTCCGCGTTCCTCATACAGTGGTTCCCAACTTGGCTGAATTCAACTCCCCCTCCATCCTGTGCTCAAAATTACAGTACAATACATCGAAAGAAAGTGGCTTTCGTTCTCTCTTACTTCCTCTGGGACGACGCCCAGTTAACGGCAGCCCGTCTACCCTTCTCAACGTCAACAGCAAACCAAATGATGAGGGAAGCTACCGAGCACAACGCGAACAGGAAAGGAAAACCTTGCCAGTTGTTTCCGGTATTATCGATGATCGCTTGGACCACGATGGGCCCGACCATAGAGGAGGCACGGTTTGAGAGACCAAACAAGCCAAAGAACTGCGTCGAGAGTGCGGTCGGAACGCGATACGGTCAACGTGCACACAATGCTGACGTACCATGTTATCGAAGCCGGGTGGACTGAGCTCCGCCATCATCGTTTGCGAGAAAGCATAATAGGGTGCTTGGAAGAGGCCGAAAACAATATTATACGCCCTGAGCGGAAGATGCTTAGCAATATTGTCCGCAAGCACGAAATGCTAACAAACCAGAACTCCCAAACATTGTGGAAGCTAGCCCACTTGTCAGACATTGATGTATGAGTGAGCGGAGCGAGAACTTACCCGAACTTATCTGTCCAGATACCAATCATGCCCCAAAGAGAAATGGAAATGGTAACAACGTTTGTAACACCAAACTGCACCGACGTGAGCCACTGCACGCATGAAAGCGGACATTACGCACCATCATCTTCGTACTAATTTTCCAGTATCGTTGGATATACCAGAAGCCGAGAACACTGATGGTCGATGCAATTGCTTGCGACAGTCCGAGATACGTCAATGTCAGGAAAGAGAAACTAAACTTGGCATTCTGGCAGATGGTAACGAGAGTTCCGGTGGTGTTCAATCCCTGGAAGGTGTGAGACGAGTCATTATTAGCCACGTAAAAATCGAATGCGAGGATACTGACGTCTGCTAACAGGAAATAAGCTACAAGGTACACGAAAGTATAGGGAAGATGCTTGTAAGTTTTCACGGTTGCCCAGATCTGGTACATATATGAACGTCGTGAGCAGTGATTCCACGAAGCCAAAAGAGCGGATCCTTACTTGCTTCCATCCGATGGTGAAGTAATGTTCGCCCTTGGGTAAGGGTGGACCAGGTCGTGGTAACTGGTAGATAACTGCATAAATCAGCGCAAGCAAGTCGGGATGCCAAACCATTTACGTACACCACCACACCCCAAGGAGGACCCAATAAGTGTTGTCGCTGTTCTAGGCATTAGGTACATGCGCTTGTAGGATAGCAACCCAGCACCCACAGTGCAAGGACGTAGTTATCGACGAGAGGACTGTGTGCAGTCGTGGAGGGAAGCAGCAGGGCGAGATTCAGAGCACAAGTGGCTAGATAACCCACATTACTGTGCATCTGCGGGTGCGATTATTCGTCTGCAATAAACAGTGCCAGAGTCAGGGAACCAACTGTGCTGATGTTGCTGATCCTGTTCTTCTCCAGCGACTCCTCCCTCTCATACTCCTCGGCAGATATCTCCCCATTCTCGTATTTGTCACGCAACATCCGCGAGTGTGGAGTATTACGGGCAAGCCGGGGAAACGCGGCCGCGTAAAAAACGAGCGTTGCACCGTAGGAAACGAAACTGATGATATACAATACCATGGCAAGCTTCCAGCGACTGGGAGCTGCCGTGATCCACGATGGTAACGCAGAAATTCGGCCTTACGAATGAAACGTACATGTGAGTGCCATGCAAGCGTACTGCGCTGCCCAGCAAACGACAGTTACGACGAAGAGAAGCCAGCGCCCAAAGGTTCCATAGTCACCCGCAGAACCGATCGTAGTAAAAATGGCGGTCATAATAGCGAAACTGATACCATTGGCAAGGAGAACGATACTCGCCACTGATCTGGTCCCTGCGCCCCATGGCAGGACACACTGACCTGATGCGCTCGACGCTGTGCAAGACGAGCCGGGACCTGCAATAGGGTCATGGCCAGCACTTGTCGCAAGACCTTGGAACAACGTTTGGGTGTAGCCAAGCGGACCAACACCCTAATGGATAATCAGCATCTGAGAACATGAAGCACAGAAGAGACTAACATTGTCTCCGTTATAATACACTAGATACCCACAAAGATAAAGACAGAGGGTGCATATATGCACGAACCGCACTCACGATAGTAACTCCAGAGCTCCTTTCTGGTCACCAGCGGCTCGTTCTTATCCAACGAGGCCACCATGACATTTGCTTTGTCTTCACCTCGAGCGTCCGGTAGTACCTCTAACTTGGGATCCGAGACGTCAGGATCCTTTGCACCTGCTGAGCCGGGCCTCGCTCTCTCTGTCGCAGGTTCTGCGGACATACTGGGAGAAATGAAGAGCACCGTGCGCTCGGCGATGGTCACCGGTCAGTGTGGATTGTTATACGCCATGTGGATACCGTAATAGCAGGAAGACAGCCTAGCGTGAGCTTATCGGAGTCACTCAGTGGTCCTGTCCACATGGTAGCAGTCGAAGTGGGTTTGAGTGAATCGTCCCGGATTTCGTAATCCTCCGTCTGAAAGTGAAAAAAGTTCCACCGACACTCTTACAAGTTGAACGAATGTGGTCTGTTAGCTGGCGGGCTGTCCTTCAGGTAACGTGTATCTCTCGCATTTCTCCCAGACCATTACTTGACACCGAAGACTCTCGCAGCCCACGCAATTTCTGCGACGGACAGTGACGACCGCCGTCTCGTCTAGCACTCAATCATCACCGCAGCCTGCGATCAAAGGTACCCTCCATTCGCTGAACTATTACTTGTTTATAACTCGCTCAAAGCTGCGGATCCTCTCCAACCCGTGTATCTGACGCTGTCTTCCTTGCATGGAAAGAAGATCAAAGACCAGGCAGTCGCATTGGATCCTACGGTATTCAACCATCCCATCCGGAGAGACATTCTACACCTCTGCGCCGTTCATTATCTCGATTCCCAGCGACAAGGAACGGCGTCTACCAAGACCCGTGGCGAGGTTCGAGGATCTGGCAGGAAAATCCGACCGCAGAAAGGCACCGGTAGAGCCCGCTTGGGAGATGGACAAAGCCCGATGCTTCGAGGAGGAGGCGTGGCCTTTGGTCCGAAACCGCGAGATTTTAGCACCAAGCTCAACAGAAAGGTCATCGAGATGGGCATGCGGGTTGCGTTGTCGGCAAAACTCAAGGACCAGAGGCTGGGTGTCGTTCGACGTTTGCACTGGTATTGCGCCAAGACAAGGACGCTCAAGCGGAGACTCGATTTAATGGGGTGGACGACCGGAACGCTCTTTGTCACTGGCGAGTCTCAGGTACATCCAGCGCTACGACTCGCGGGAAGAAATCTTCCAGGAATGGATTTCAAAGTTGTCAACGACTTGCACGTATACGACTTGATAAAATGGCGGCGGGTTGTTCTGGATGTTTCTGCAATCCAGGCATTGGAGAGGAGACTCAGCAAGGGATGGGTTGACGTTGTTGAAGAACCAATAGTGCCGCAATCTCAGGGTGCTTTTCCCCTTCTCCAGTCTACTCCGACTGAACATAGACCTGTCCAGTTACAGTAGCGAAGTAGCACCGGTAATGGCACCACGAATAATTATTCTGAGGTATGTGCGAAACAACAACTTGCCGTCCAAGTACCGTACTACCTCTTCGCACAAACGATGTTGGTTTTGAAAACATGGTGCGTCAGCATTTTCCGTATGTTGACCACATAGCATTCCAGGGATATCTCCACATCATAGTTTCTGCGACTGTTTCTCGAACTGCGCTGGAACGTCCGTGGTTTGCAATCATCGATAACGCGGGCTACTATCACAACGTTTTTATTTCGTGTTTGTGTCGTGTGGAGAAGCACCACTCATCATTTTGGTTTGTTCGAGGGTCGCCATTCAGTGGGCCTTGTCCCTTGCTTGTCCTCGACAAGTTACGAAATCATGGAATGAAACCCCGTTTGCCTTATGCGCCACCATCCAACCAATCTTGGTCGAACGGCAGCCACAACAATACACCGTACATTACGCATGGCTAAGGTTTCTGTGAGCGCAGGTGCGACCCGCAAACACCAGTGACCCGAGATCAGCGTGTCCATCAGCGCGGGCTGACGGGGTGCCGTCTTCACCCTCAAAACAAATATGTTGAACTGACTCTTACAGTTCCAAGACTCGATGTTGTACTTATTGTTGACTACCGAGCTCAACAAGCGAGTTCTCGGAAGGTTTGCAGAGGCATTGTTGATACGTGTCAGAAGGTTCAAACCTTTGACGTCCTCAAACAGCCTGGCAGTCTTGAAGTTCCCAACCCTACGTTCACCCGTTTGGTCCAGTGGCTGTGCTGACTGCGGAGCCCCCTTTGATTACCAAAAACAGCATGCAAGGTTTCGATCGATTATTCCCCCTATCCTCAGACTACAAAATGCGTTTCCCCCTCAGATCTACCCTATAATCCTTCTCTACTCTCGACCACGATGAACCCCACCGTAGACCTCCAGCAACCCATCTATATCTCGAACAAAGGACTGCTTGGTCTTTGTGGTATGTCTCCTCACAACCGTCGAGTCTCGACTATGCATCGGTCCTCACAGTCTCTCCCTCTAGACCACGTCGTGGACCGCTTAGTGGATGCAGTCGAATCCGCAAGGGGAGAACCCCAGTTTCGCCACTGCCTTCCGTCTCATCAACTTGTGTACGCCCCTTTGAGAAAATTCGTCTTACTCGTCGTCAAGTCGTTGGGCACTTCCGTGTATTCGATCGCAACGGCCCTCGCATACGTCGACCGCTTGAAGAGCACAGGACGCCTCGCGCTTGACAATGCAACGCATGAACGCCTGATCTTAGGGGCCCTCATGTTGGCTAGCGAAGTACGTGTGCCCTTGCCACCGCGACTCCCGACTGACGTGACTGACGGTTTATTTTGAAAAGCATTTGGGCGACGTTCCACATGGACTTAGTACCAGGTCTGATCTCAGCCTGCCCTTCAGTCGAGGGGAAATCGTGCAACTGGAATTTGATTTCCGCAATGCTTTGGATGACAATTTGGACATCCCTGACGATGAAATGTCGGTCCAGTTGCAGTCGATATTCGAAGCGGTCATGTCTTGTCAGCACCGTCACCCACCGGAGATGTGCCCGCACGAGGGCTATCCACGTCCAACGATGGCACAATTCTATCCTCCACACCACTACGCGGCGGTCGATAGACAGAAGGACTGCCGCAATTTGTGGAGGTGGTTGCGACGCGTGTCCATTTCTGCATAATTAGTTGATAAGTTGGATGGCCGACAGGGCTCAATTCACACTGGGTGACAACCTACGTTGGCACTTCGCTATGCGGTGTTTCTGTCTCACATGTACTATTGGTTCGGACTATGATTATCTTTTAGTTAGTTTGCATGGATTTACACGAGTTACCTGAAATTACTTGTCGTGATTCCTGATTCCTCTAGTAAAGTGCATAACCACACTTCAAATTCTCTCTTGAATTGTTCGGAATGATTATGGTTGGTCCGACACAACCCTATTCACCCGTCGTGTTGCCTTGTTTCACCACTCGACGGACTTACATGCCCCAGCGTTAATCTCGATGCCTTACTGTAGTACAGGAAACTTGTGTAAATCCATGCAAACTAGCTAACAGATAATCATAATCCGAACCAATGGTACATGTGAGACGAAAAAACACCGCACAGCGGAGTGCCAACGTAGGTTGTCACCCAGAGCCCTGTCGGCCATCCAACTTATCAACTAACTATGCAGAAGTGGACATGCGTCGCAACCACCTCCACAAATTACAGCAGCCCTTCGGTCTGTCGACTGCCGCGTAGTGGTGTGGAGGATAGAATTGTGCCATCGTTGGACGTGGATAGCCCTCGTGCGGGCACATCTCCGGTGGATGACGGTGGTGACAAGACATGACCGCTTCGAATATCGAATGCAACTGAGCCGACATTTCATCGGCAGAGATGTCCAAATTGTCATCCAAAGCATTGCGGAAATCAAATTCCAGTTGCACGATTTCCTCTCGACTGAAGGGCAAAACGAGATCAGTCCTGTCACTAAGTTTATGCGGAACGTCGCCCAGATGCTTTTGAAAGTAAACCGTCAGTACATTAGTTGGGAGTCGCGGTGGCCGGGGCAAACGTACTTCGCTAGCCAACATGAGGGCCCCTAAAATTAAACGTTCATGGGTTGCATTGTCAAGCACGAGGCGTCCTGTGCTCTTCAACCGGTCGATGTACGCGAGGGCAATTGCGATCGAATACACAGAAGTGCCCAACGACTTGACGACGAGTACGACGAACTTTCTCAACGGGACGTACACAAGTTGATGAGAGGGAAGGCAGTGGCGAAACTGGGGTTCTCCCTTTGCGAATTCAACTGCATCCACTAAGCGGTCCACGACGTGGTCTAGAGGGAGAGACTGTGAGGACCGATGCATAGTCGAGACTCGACGGTTGTGAGGAGACATACCACAAAGACCAAGCAGTTTTTTGTTCGAGATATAGATGGGTTGCTCGAGGTCTACGGTGGGGTTCATCGTGGTCGAGAGTAGAGAAGAATTATAGGGTAGATCTGAGGGGAAAACGCATTTTGTAGTCTAAGCATAGGGGGAATAATCGATCGAAAACCTTGCACACTGTTTTTGGTAATCAAAGGGGGCTCCATAGTCAGCACAGTCACCGGACCAAACGGGTGAACGTGGGGTTGGGAACTTCAACATTGCAAGGTTGCTGAGGACGTCGCAGGTTTGAGGCTTCTTTGTTTCTACAAAGCCTTTCGAGAATTCGGTTGTTGAGCTCAGTAGCCAACAATAAGTGCAACATCGAACCTCGGAACCGTAAGAGTTAGTTCAACATATTTGTTTTGAGCCGGCGCAGATGGACACGTTGATGTTGGGTCACTGGTGTTTGTGGATCGCTCCTGTGCTCGCTGAAGCCTTAGCCATGCGTAATGTATGACTACTCTGCGGGTGGTGTGTAAGGCAAATGAAATTTCATTCCACCGAAAGTTTCGTTACAGTAATTTGTTGGGACGAGCAAGGGATAAGGCCCACTGAATGGCGATGCTTTCAACAAACCAAAATGATGAGTGATACCCCTCGAATGACACAAACGGGAAATGGAAACCTTGTGATTTGTAGCCCGTGTGATCGATGACCACTCTAGGTCTAAACCATAGCGGTCCAGAGCAGTCTGAGAGACCGAACAAACTCGAAATTGTGTCACACATACTACAGTCAGCTGGGCTGAATGGCGACGAATCTACCACCAAAAGTTCAACCGAGGATCACGAACCAGAAAGAACGATCAGACTTACAAGATAAGCAGACTACAGCGTATACACGAGAGAGGTTCAGTTCTAGGCAGGGTTCACTGAGGGTGAGCTACCAGGACGAACTGGAGTCACAAGACGGCGGATAATCCAATAATCTCACCGTTGTTGTAGTACCATGGCCTTGCTTATGGTCCCCGGCCTCGGTGAAAGGCGTAAACGTACGGTGTCGTTGCCGAGTCGGACTCAAAGCCTAAGGCATAGTACATAACCAGAGAATTGCTGAGTGTCAGCCTGGTCCTCATTCACATGCTGGTAAGTTCGTGTTTAGGTTGTCACTATGCAGTCAGTGATTCCTAATTTGGTAGTCCTAAGCCAAAAGCACATACGTTGATCATTTTCAACTGCACTGTCGCCGTTCTGCAATAATGTCCAAAAGACCTACGCCCCCCTCCAACGATGAAGCGCTCGTCAAGAGGTCCCGCTCAGACTCGCCTCCAAGAAATGAAATGGTCATTTCTACCTCGGGGGACGATCGTCAAAAAGGCTTGGTCCGTAGTGTAAAACGGACGAGTAGCCTCGAAGCTCCCATCATCAGTCTGAGTGGCGCACACTCCGTGAGTCTTGACCGGGAAACGTGAATGAGCCGCTGATTCCATAGCGTTGAAAAGGGCGAAATCGTGAGTTGTAGGTTCGACCCAACAGGACAGAACATCGCTGCATGTTCGACGGATAGGAGCGTCTGTGGGTATTCACGAGCGGATTTTCATTGTACACCAAACTAATACTTTTGTCGGGGTAGCGCTCTGGAGGACTTATCCTCCGAACACGAATTATGGTCTCCTGTCCAGTCTCCACAAAGCACCCATTCTGGACCTGCAGTGGTCACTATATTCGCCGATTCTTTACACAGTGGGCGCGGACCACATTTTGAATATGACGAACGTTACCACCGGCCAACGAATCAGGAAAATACGTGCTCACCGCGGAATCATTAATACTCTTGACCGGACCATGGCCGGGGGCGCTGGCATCGAGTTGGTCGCTACCGGCTCCGACGATGGGACCGTCAGGATATGGGAGGGCGGTGAGGAAGGCGAAAAGACTAGCGTTGCAGTCTTCGAGATAGGATGTCCAGTGACATCCGTTTGCTGGAGCGCCGATGGCCAGAACGTGTACGTTGGAGCACTGGACAACGAAATTCACGTATGTCATGTCGTGTCGTTAGTTTGTCCGTTGCAGCTAATAACTCGTGACACCGTTCTCTTAGGTTTACGATTTGCGAAAATGCGAGCAGATCTACTCGCTCACAGGTCACACGGACACACCAACCTCTCTGGCACTATCGCCCAACGGGTCGTACCTCCTCTCGCCGTCATTCTCGTCGCAAGTTATCATTCACGATGTGCGGCCTTTCTCGCCGGCACCCGCGCGGATACACCGTGTCCTTCATGGCGCACCTGCAGGTTTCGAGAACGCACTCTTAAAAGGTGCATGGAGCAAAGACGACGGCGGACGGCGCGTCGCTGTCGGCGGTGCAGACAGAATGGTTTGTATCTGGGACGTGGAGAGCAGCAGGGTATTGTATAAGGTACACGAGCTACTGTTGTCGACCACCGGCGCTGACTTACTTGGGTTTAGCTCCCTGGACACAAAGGCACGGTAACGGCTGTCGACTTCCATCCGAAGGAGCCAATCAGTAAGTCATTACATTCCAACCCCTCGTGTGGCCTTGGGTAATCAATGACGATTCGGAAAACAGTCCTTACTGGCAGCAAAGACGGTACCATGTTAATGGGAGAGTTGGAACCAGGGATGACTATATAAACATACTGCTTGTACTTCGTTGCGCACTATATGTACCCAAGTCTTCATGTGCTCACTCGACGCTCTAGTGCGAAAGTCGATGAGTACGGTAGAGGTGAAAAAAAGGAACAGCAAAAGAAATGACCACCGCAGGGGTCGAACCTGCAATCTCCTGATTCGTAGTCAGACGCGATGCCATTTCGCCAGGCGGCCGTCGATATACCTGCCAGTGCTACCGTTGATCACGACGTCGACGTAACCATTAGGTGGGATGTCAGATGCAAGGGTAAACTACCGATGGCTAGAAAGACAAGTAGAAAACATGATGCCCTAGGGCGCGTACCTACTCGTACATGACGATGATGAGAACGCATGCGCAAACCCGACCACTCTTTCCCTGGAGTAATTACGCAGCGGCACCACCTACAATAGCATTAAGTACTGCCGGCCTCCAGTCCAGTGTGACGAGAGGGGTATGTCTGGAGAGCTACAAATCACTGCTCCTGCTTTTGGTTCTGGCTCGCAGGCTTCCCAAAGGAGAACGCCGTATTTCCTGGTGCAGTACTAAAGCCAAACGCAGATGGGGCCGCTCCCGACGGTTTGCCAAACACGGACTGCGGTTGCGTTGTCGACTCCGCCGTCCCGGTAGAGCCAGAAGTCATAGGTTGGCCACCAAAAGTAGAGGATGAGAGAGCAGATGGCGCGCCGAACGTTGGTTGGGACATGGTTGTGGTCGACGGCTGACCCGAGGACGACGAGCCCGTACCTGCGGATGGATTAAACGTGAACGTTGGCTTTGGCGCAAAGTCATTGCCAGGAACTGAACCGAATGCGGATGTGGGGGTATTGCCACCCTGTGAGCCGGTAAAGGAAAAAGTAGACTTTGATCCTTCAATTGCGGTCGTCGAGGGGGCCGGGTTGCTCGAGCCGGAAGAATTAGGTGCAGCCGCCGATCCGAACGAAAACGCTGGCTTGGCTGGTGCATTAGCCGAGGTCGTATTACTGGAGGTAGGTTGGCTGGAAGCGGACGTAGTGTTACTCAGTGTTGGGGGCGAACGAGAACATCGGCTTCGGTGGTGTGTCACTGCCCGCCGCAGGAGCGTCCTTCGTCGCCGGTGATGGACGCTGGCTAAACATGGATGGACCACCACCCGATGAAGTAGTAAACGAGAACGTGGGCTTGGCAGTAGTGGCCGACGACGACGATGCCACGTTTGTTCCCTCAGAAGAGGCACTGGGCTGGCCGAGCGCTGGAGTGTTGTTTGCCGGTGCAAATGAGAACTTCGCTGTTCCATTGCCAGCGGGAACCGTCGAGGCTGAGGTGTCATCCTTCTTCCCAAATGCAAATGAAGGGCATAGAGCCTGACGAACCAAACGCAGTGTTACCGAACGAAGAGACACCCTTTGAAGGAGAGGTGGTATTTGCGAACGAGAATGTGCTGTTTGCAGTGGTTGTGGGGCCAGTGGACAGGGAACTAGCACCGTGGTGGGGAACATACTTGTGGACGTCCCAGTACCAAAACCTGGTTTGGGAGCGGCATCCGACGAGGCGCTAGCATTGGTAGCGGTTGTCCCCGCTCCAGCCTCCGTCTGTTTTCCAAACGCGTTCGTTGAAGATGGGGCACCAAAGCCACCACTAAACGCAGGAGCTGTTGTCCCCGCGGTCCCCGAAAAGGTAGAGGTCGACGCTGACTCTTTCTTGGTTTCAGTGGTAGGAGGGCCACTTGAAGACGATACACCAAAAGTGAACTTGTTGTCAGTGCTGGAGGAAGCAGTAGCAGTAGAGGGTGCCGAGCTCGCGGGTGGTTTCACGAACGAGAATTTCGGAGGTGAGGATGCAGCAGTACTCGTGGTAGTCGTTGCTGGAGTGGCCGAGAAGGAGAAAACAGGCGCTGATGGCTTCAACCCCGACGGTACCGTCGTGGACGGCGCTGAAGACGCGGTTTGCCAAGTAGAAGACGTTGGCGTAAAGGCGGGCATTGCTGTGCCTGCAGGTGTCGCGTGTGTAGAGGTTGAAGGAGTTGAGGTTACCTGCGCGGATACACTAGGCTTGGCAAACGAGAAGGCAGGAGCTTTGGCCTGCTTCCTGGGTCTGAGGCGGTGCGGCGAACGAGAAAGGCGAGGTGGTCGAAGGTGCGGGTGTCGCAGCAGGAACGGTAGGCGCAGCAGGCTTCGCCGGGAAATTTGGTATGGAAGTTGAAGTGGAAGGTACTGTAGTGGCCATGGGTGCAGTAGTGCTCGATGGTTTTGTCGGTGGCGCAAAGGAAAAAGAAGGGGTAGATGGAGAAGCGGTTGTGGGTACGCCCGTGCTGGGCTGAGGAACACTTGGGGTTGCAGTTGAAGATGCAGGTGTAGCACTTGAAAAAGTGGTTACTTCGGTCTTGGCAGTAGAAGGTTGCCCAAAGGAGAACGAAGGTGCGGACTTGGCTTCGGTCGTCACCGGCTTTCCTTCTATAGGCGAAGGTGAGGCAGGGGTCAAAGTGATAGAGGGAACTGTCAAGGTCTGCGCACGCGACTCGGGAGTAATTGCGCTCGTTGGCTGTTCGCTGCCCTTCACAGCTTCGCCCTTCTTCTGTTCCTGCATTTTAGCCCTTATCTTGGCCATTGCCTCGGCTTCACGGTCTTGCTTTTCCCACTTCGAAAATCCACGGAAGCCGGATCGTGTAGGACTCTCGGTGACACCCACCAAGTGAGGAGATACAGAAGCACTGGGCGATGCAATCCGGCGACTTAGATTTGGTTGGCTCTGGGATTGTTGGAACGGATTTATGCGCATGGAGGTATTGGCTGTAAGAGATTGACGGAAGGGACGACGCGAGACAGGACTACTGGTGACCGAATCCCAAAGAAGATCTTTACCCTTCTTCGAAGGTGATTCAGGGGGTTGAGGTGACGCAGATTCCGATAAAGGGCGCCCATCCAGCGGAACGACGTCCTGTCGCTCTTCTGCTTGCTTGTATTGTTCCTCTGTCATCCATGTTTCAACATAGATTTCGAGAGCCGCAGCGCGATCCGGATGTTGAGAGTCCTCGGGCTGTATGGTTCCTATCAGTGAAAGTGATCCTACAACACGTTGATCACGTACCATGTGGTATTTATTGCGCGCCTTCCTGACCAAGGCAAGGCGTAGTCTTTCTCCTTTGTCACCGACCTTGTAGCGAATAGCGCCTTCTTCCCACTCTTCACCGATTTTGCGACCGCCACAGAGAGGATCCTTAGATACTCGAGCATCCTCCACGGAGGCATCCATCCTGATTTCGTCAGACGAAGCTCTCTTCTCCCTCCTCTTCTTCGATGTACGCTGACTATCCCTTTTCGCGCCCTCTGAAACAGCACCTTCACCTTCACTCTCAGGAAACTCAATCTCCCGATCCCTCTTCCTTCCTCTGGGATGCGCTTCTGATTTTCGCTTAGACACTGACCTACGTTTCCGATGGCGAGTTGGTTTCTCGTTGTGCAAGTCTTCGTCTTCGTCGGCTCCAAAAGTGGATCCGGCCTCTGCACGATCACGTTTCTTTCCACGAGGTATGGATGGCAGTTCGACGATTTCATCATCAAGATCTTCCATGACTTCATCGATGGGCTCCTCAGCCTCATGTCCGTTTGATTGACCATTGATAGATATACGAGACGAGGACGCGACAGGCTGGGACCGCAGGTTGACGTATTGAGCGTACCAGTCTGCGTCCTCGTCTCCATCAATGAGGTCTTCACCGTCTATGCGTGTTTTTTTAAGGTTATTTTCCGGTTCGCTGTCGCTTTCAGCAGCATAAGACCGCTTTCGAGATGCTTCGGCAACGTCGTGGTCGATGTGAAGAGTTTTCCTGCTGATGCGTCGGGATGCAGGCTTTCTGATCACAGAGGCGGGTTCACGAGCTGGTTCGGGTAGTTGACGAGAATGACGGGTATTGGGATTGTAACGTTCAGCAAAGTTGAGCGGGTCCACAGCCGGGCGCTTGAAGTCCTGCACGCGTTTTGCCATGCCGGGATAATCATGGAAAGGCGATGGTCCACGCGCATCTGGAAATCCCATAGAAAGTGGGATCAGATCAGTCACGTTCGCTGTCCCGCAAATGCCTGCCAAAGCTTACCGATTGATTCGGGCAGCCGTCTCCTAAGCTGATGGTCACCATGTGGCGCACCCACTGGTGGGATGCGATGCTGACTGTCACCGGAATGGGGATGGACCGAAGCCGAAGGTACATGACTCGCGAGTTTATTACGTTCCCTGGCCTCACGCTCTGTGCGAGCACGGTTGGCTGCTGCGTAGGCAACTGCAAAAGGTCGACAGTCCGAGTCGGGAATGCCAGTGTTTTCTACGCATCGCCCTAAAAGGAGGGCGTGTGAGACGGCCAGAGACGGTCATGAAGGACAGTCAAACGTACTTTCTGTAATTGAGATCGCGATTTCTTCGTATGTGTTCGCGAAGGTGGACGAACGTCGCCCATGCTAATAAACCAAGAAAGATGGCGGCTGCACCTTTGAAAGCGACCAGTTGTTGTGTAAGCACTCCAAGAGACCGCTTTGCGGTTTTTGTAGCAAAGGGCCGCCGAGAATGTCTGCCTGCTCGTCGTTGAGGGACATGTTGACGGGAATGACGAGGAGCACCGGTTCACAAGTGCGACAGAGGGTCTCTTGCGTGGGAAGACTCGGCGTGCGTCGGTGTGTGAATTGTTGGGGCGGAGTTTGGTTTTTGTATATATATCGTTTCAACTTCCGATGTGTTCACCTGTTCAAACGCGTTCTGTTCTGATAGCAAGCTGGCGATCGCTTCGCCTTCGTGTGATCGTCCTTGTTTTGTTCGATGTCACTCCACTCGCCTTTGCCTAGGGACACAGCTCAGAAGTGCTTTCGTTTCTTACCTGGTGAAAGTGGCAGATCGACTGACGCATGGTCCACGCTTGGATGCCCGATACTTTTGTACATTCCGTGGTCATTCGAGTACTAAACCTTGCAGACATGTTCCCTTGTAATAAATAAAGAGTTACCGTTTTTCATGAATGCATCCGTCGCTATCAACTCGTGAAACTGCGTTAGAAATTGCCGAAGCTTGACGGTGGGAATCCTGACATGTTTGCCGGTTTTTATACCCCCCTCTGTTTGAAAAATACACGTTTCATCACTTTGCTCGCTTCCTACCTCTCATCCTCCCTCCGACCCCGTTCCATTCATGGCCAAGGTTGTTACCCTCGAAGAGTTCCAAGCTCACACTACCAGGGAGTCTCTCTACGTCCTCATTCACGAAAAGGGTATGCACGGCTCGTTCTTCGTGTGACCTGACCACCGATGTTCTCTTGGTAGTGTACGATGTCACAAAGTTCATCGACGAGGTACATCCATCTCTGCCTACGCTTACCCGTCTACAGTGCTTACCGGCGGAATCTAGCACCCGGGTGGTGACGAGGTCATTCTGTCCGAGGCTGGTGCGTAATCTTATTTACGGAATGAGTCCAAAATTGCTGACGTGTCAAATCAGGCAAAGACGCAACGGATGCCTTCGAGGACGTCGGTCACTCCGATGAAGCCCGCGAGCTACTACCGGGCATGCTCGTTGGCGAGTTGGACAAGGAAAGTGTAAGTCCTATTCAACCCTTATCTCGTGGCTCTTTTCATGTGGCGATTTGGCAGTTGCGCAAACTCTCGTCGCCCAAGCCTGCACCCACGCCAGCAGTTCACGATGCAGTTGAAAAAGGGTCCAAGTACGCATTCGTGTCTCTGCGGTGTTGCCCGTCATCTTACATCCCGTCTTCCATAGCCTCATGTACTTCCTCCCGTTGGGGTTGTTAGGGGCTTACTTTGCATGGCGGTTCTACGGTGCATAAGGGTACGCCGAACCGTGGCTTGTCCTGGTTTTGTTTATGATATTATTCATTTTACCTTGTGCACTTGTGCCGCTCTAAAGTACCTCCTGCTCTTTCAATATACGTAGAGGCCTCTCATTCCATCGTTCATTCAGCCGTGAAACTGAATATTCCCTTGGGTGATAAGACAACCCAGTACTTAAGAATTTGATCGTCGCAGATGCAAGGGCCAATGAAATTGTTCGGATTGCTACGAGCAGCGCCTAGACAAGACTCATGATCGTAGCAATGCACCGAAGAAACCATCATCGACGGTGCAACTGTTTCTCGGCAATCCATGCGCTACAGTTGATACTGCGCTTGATACATTATAAGTGGTACACTATAAGCTGTGTATGATGATGCATATGAGACAGTACGACACTGGGGCGTCTCGATTTCTCCACTCCTTGCTTGGTCGTCGTGCCGATCATGTCACGGCTCTGACTTTGCGTTGCTGATCGTCCAACTAGCAACCACATTACAATCACAATTCTAAGCGGCCGGAATACTCGACGGGCACTTACAATGTCTTCCCAGGAATTGTTTCCGTGCTGCATTCACATCAAAAAACGATCAGCTATTCACGCCGACTCCAAGCCGGGGAGTGACGGGTCTGTCTTACCTTACGCATCTGCGCCGCTTTAGCACGCTGAGAGTGGGTTAGTGCACCGGTCGCAATGATGACACCCAAAGTCAGGCCCTGGGCCCACACGCGGGCCTGAACCACCTGAGACACCACCCTGATAAGCATCAAGGTCAGTTCCAACTAGAACCCTTCATTTACCTTGTGTCGCACAGGAAGATGACTGCTCGATCGCACCGTACCACAGGTCGACCAGGTTCAACGAGACATTCCAGATGGAAGAGGAAACACATACGGGTCACGCATGATGATCGCCCCCGAAACTGCCATGGCAAGGGCCCAGCTTCCGACAACGAAGCTCAGCTGGTGTCGAGCCGTCCAGTCTGCGAACTTGTCTTTCGCACTGAGAGAGGCCCACCGGAGGCGCTCTTCATGCGCACGGCGCTCGACAGCGTACTTATCTGCGCCATCCCTACCGACAGTGCACGTCACGCCAGAACAGTCAACGAGTGTACATGATGCAACAGTATCAGGGGAATCGGCGTGGACATACCAGTGTGAACGCTCGTAATCAATCATGTGTTGTTCTGCTCTGATGGCCGTCGTTGGGAGAATGACAATGATGGCAGCCAGTGCCTTTACTTGCAGTGGCAGGGAGCGGAAGTACGGCCATTGGCGGTGCAAGATGTAGAGACTTGGAATCGTTACCGCCGTGCCCATGACGGTACCCTCGATGGCACCCCTAACCGCTGCACCCTCCGCATCAAGTCCGTCGTCAAAACGCATCTGCGAGCATCAGCAGCGCTGTTTTTGTTGAAAGAGCCCTTTCTTACCTCCAACCGTTAATTCTTTCGGGAGTTCAGCAAGATCGTCGTTCGCCGCTCGCTCATTTTCCGGAATAAATGACCCTCACAAGACTATGATGTCATAGCCACCTAGTGCGGTTGTTGGGGATATCATTATCCAAGGACTAACTACATACATGCGTATCTGTACCTACGTGCTTAAACTAAATGGCATGAGCAACCAGATCGTCCACTTCGTTGCACTGACGTATTCATGTGACCCAAGAGAGCAAGGACGGAAATGGGGTACATGGGAGGAGGAAAAACGAACGACGGTAGTTAGAAGTGGTCAACCGTGAACGTCCATTTCCCTTCCTTGATATCGAAGCTTTCGAATTGTGTGTCCTTCATCGACTTCAAACGCTTCAAGTGCTTCACGTGTCTTGGATCCTTTTCGTCTTTGATTGGCTCTCTCGTCGCCTTGTCCAACGACCAGCATCGCACAAGCACTATACGTGCGCGGACATTCAATCCGGAGCCAGGAGTGGGCTTATCTGCGTCGTCACCGTCTGGGTACACGCAACACTCCTTGTCGTCAAACCGGACAAGCTCCCCAAGAAGTGCACCGAGTTTGGGTAATCCCGTAAGGTCGACTGGTTCCAAGAAGTGAATCTCCCCGAAGTCAACCCGACCCACTACCAGACCCTTGAAAGAGAGTAGTTCTTCGTATGATGAATTCTTCAGTGTTTCTAGATCTGGCTTCACCCAGTAGTCACCGTGCTGTAATGGTGCAGGCCCTGCACTTGGTACTGCTTTGCTCTTTCCTGTCGGCGATGGCTGGCCCAGAATGACAGTGCTTTGGGTGTGAGCAGTAAAGCGATTAGGACCTTTTGATGATGGCGGTGCTTCCTTCGGTGGAGAGGTCGACGAAATTTCTTTCTCCCGCACGGCTTCCGTCTGTCGCACGGCCTGGCTAAGTGCAGGGTTGAAAGTCACCCGCCCAGGGCTTCCGCGAGCTGGCTTGCTGAACAGATCTGCAGGCTCGACTTTCTTGTCTAAAATCAATTTCTTCACACTTTGTCTCGTGCCACTTCCCAGCGCTGGGCTTGCGCTACGTAGGAACGCGTCTGTGGCTGTAGAGGTGCCAAGGGCGCTCTGACCATCAACCCGGCTCAGCGCCAATGAACCTGTCTTCCCGTTCGTCAGCGACAGGGAGAGAGGGTTTGTTCCAGTTTCTGATGCACTGAACCCACGCAATTTCGATGCGGCGGGCGTGTACCCCAGCTGGATTCGAGGTACCGGTGAGCGTGTGGGCATGTCCATAAAAAAGCCAGGTTTCTTTTTCGGTTGTGATTCGATGGTGACAGCTCTGGGACCTGGGGGCAACATAGAGAATATGGGTAAATTACTTGCGATTGGCTCAGTAATAGATGCCGTGAGTGTGCCTTGCGCACTCGGTGCCGTAGTTGAAGGGGCCAGCGTGCTCATATTTCCGAATAATGAGGTACCGAGGCCGCCAGTAGAGGTAGAAGTGTTGATAGCGGGGGCAGTTGGCTTGGGTTGGCCAAAAAGAGAAGTACCAAAACCGCCTGTACCCCCAGCTGGTTGGTTCGTTGCACCTTGTCCCAGAGGCTGACCAAAGGTGCCGGCTTGTTGAGCCCCAGTACCAGTACCCGCTGTGGCTGTTGGTCCAAAGGTGGTGCCTCCACTAAATAGACCAGTACCAGTGCCTGTCGCGGGTTTAGTCGCACTGAAGAGACCACCAGTCTGTGCGGGCTGCTGTGCCTGGCTTTGCTGAGTGTTTCCAAACAGATTGGTTCCAGTACCTGCAGTGCCACTGAAGAGGCCACCTGACGCCTGAGTAGGAGTAGTGCCAAATACTGTTGCAGAGGGTAAGATTGACGAAGCTAGTATATCCAACACGTCACTCACAACCACCGGTTTGAGGTTGTTGCTGATTTTGTTGTGGCTGTCCGAAAAGCCCGGTGCCAGGGGCCGTCCCCGTAGTTCCAAACAGTCCAGTAGTTGGTTGTGCTTGTTGGCCCGGCTGGGGTTGCTGAGGTTGCTGCTGGCCTCCAAACAAACCAAAACCAGTCGTTCCTGTGGTTTGGGCGGGCTGGCTAAATATTGATGGTTTTGTGGCTCCTGACATGGGAAAGAATTGGTCCCACCCACGGATATGAACATAGTAAAACTTACCAAACCCGCTAAATGCCGTACTGGGCTGATTCTGTTGTTGTTGTTGTTGCTGCTGCTGCTGGGGCTGACCAAACAAACTCGTAGTTGTACCAGTTGCTGGTTGATTTGCAGGTTGACCAAATGCGCCAGTGCCTGTCGTACCGAACGCACTTCCAGCTAAGCAAGTCATCTGGTTAAACGAGCGGCGTCTGTTCAAAGTATTATGCACTTACTTGTCCCGAAACCAAAACCTGTTGCAGGCTTGTTCTGCCCAAATGCTCCACCGCTACCAAAGATGCCACCACCAGCGTTTGGCTGTTGTTGAGTCTGTTGTCCAAATGTTCCAAATGCAGATGGCTGCTGCTGCTGTGGTTGTTGTTGCTGTTGTTGAGGCTGGCCGAAAGCAGGTGTGGTACCGAAAAGACCAGTTCCTGTACCACCAGCAGGCTGATTTTGTTGGCCGAACCCACCGAAAGTACTTGTTCCGGGTTGTTGTTGTGAAGCGCCAGACCCAAAAGCACCGGCTGCACCGCCACCAAAAATGGATGAAGTAGGAGGTTGAGTGGTGGGTGCACCAAAAATGTTGGTTGGTTGAGTGGCGGGTGCCCCGAAAGACGTTTGGCTGAATGCACCCGCTGTTTTTCGGCCTTGCTGATAATCCTGAATGCGCAATTCCTACATTTCATGAATAGATGTTCCAGAATGACGAGATAATACCGAGTAAAAACGCACTTCTAGTGATGCACCTCGGTAAGCTGGCATCGCAGTAATGGTTTGGTAATGGAGAGTAGTACTGCTTGCAGGGTCTTTCTCGCTGTAGACGCTATATGGGGTGAGGAAGTGCCAGTTGTGACTGCTGTTGCTGTACCATCTTGGCCAGAAGCTGTCGGCGACAGTCGTGATGAGTTGGACACTGATGCAGCACTGGTGTTCACACTCACCTGGCGTGGATCCAAAAGTGGTCGTTGCAGGCTTACTTTGCCCGAAGAGCCCTCCTGTAGAGCCGAATGCGCCGCCGGTATTGGAGGATCCAAATACGCCCGTGCCTGTCGCTGGGGCCGTAGTGGTCGAACCGAAGGCGCCTGTACCACTACCGAACGCATTGGTACCTCCGCCACCAAACGCGCCAAAGCCCGAAGTGGGCTTGGGAGCACCGAAAGCAGAGGATGTCGTTGCAGGTTGTGTTGCGGGTTGGCCAAACCCACCTGTAAAAAGACGGTTATGACGGAACAAGAGGAACAAAGATCCGAACGCACTGAACGCAGATGTACCAGTGCTGGGAGTCCCTAGGTTCCCAAACATTGGGTTAGCTGTCTGTGGCTGCTGGGGTTGTCCAAAGGTGCCGTTCGAGCCAAAAGCTGTTTGGATTGATTTATGGAAATCAGACTCATGTGAGTTATGACTCTTGCTTACCTCCTCCGGTCCCGAAGGCACCTGGCTGGCCGAAGGCCGACCCCTGTGGCTGTGGTTGTTGTTGCTGGTTCTGCTGCTGGTTTGACCACAACGACTGGACTTGGTTCGTCCCAAACATTTTGCAGCGGCGAAGACGCGACGTTTCCTCGTCGTTGCAAGCGTTCTCAACGATGACCAAGCTGACAAAGCGCGGGCCTTCAAAGTTAAACCTCCGACGATGGGCGTATTAGGCAGGTGGGTCCCACGGCTATTTAACTGTCCAAGTGCCAAAAATTTTGGATGTTGTACGGGGGGACGGCTGGGTTGCAGACATGCAACAGGAGTTGGAGAAACCAAAACGGAAACCAACCTTTAATACTCTCGAGCGCGAGCAGAAGTTCAGGCATCCTCCTCAAAACGCGTCGACGTACCCGATTTTCAACGAATTCGTCACACCGCACATAGAATCCTTCAATGCACTTTTCGACGATTCTGGACTGTCCAGGGGAGACGGGGACGGACGGGGTTTACTGTCTTTAGGTATAAGAGAGATTGGGGAACGTGTAGTATTTGATGGGAACGGGCAGGTGGCCACACAAAGTGGACAGATTGGCTGGGGTAATCGCATGAGCTGTGAGTGAATACATGTCTCAGAACGAGTCCCAGTTTATACAACTGATCATTAGTGTGGATTGAAGAAGTGTCCATAGCACCCCCGAGGTTGCCAGATCGTGACACGTGGAGCGCGGAACGAAGGGTGTTCCCGTCCGAGGTGCGTATTCCGTTGCGCACACTAGTAGTTCACTTTGTGCACAGCACCAACTTACGAAGCTCGGTTCTGACGCCCTTGCAGGCTCGTGAACGTCTGACTTCGTATAGAGGTCGGATGCAAGCCAAAGTTTGCTGGAGAGTTAATGGTGAAGATGGCGTAGAACAGAGCGTGACGCGCGATTGCGGCTTAGTGCCCATCATGGTCAGAGTACGTACGGTACTCCTCTAGCGTGACTTAGGATCGACTGAGCTTCATAGTCCGTACGCTGTAATCTTCGTAACCTCTCCTCTGCGGAGCTCGTACGAAGGCACGAAGAGCCCGAAGAATTTGGCGGATACTTCATTGTTAATGGCAACTGAGAGGCTGATTCGGTACCTCATCCTCCCTCGCAGAAACCACGTCATTTCCCTCATTCGACCGTCTTTCGCGAATCGAGGTCCTTCGTATACTCAACACGCTGTTCAGATTCGTTGCGTCCGCCCCGACCAATCAAGCGTGACGAACACCCTCCATTACCTCTCTAATGGCAGCGCGATGTTGCGATTTAGCTGGCGCAAGCAGGAATATGTCATTCCTATCATGCTTATACTGAAAGCCCTCATCGGTGCATCCGATCGGGAAATATTCGAATATGTCATGATGCAGGACTATGAAAACACATTCCTGACTGACCGCGTAGAACTCCTTTTGCGTAGTTTCAAAAGGTATGATTTGCATACGGGTGAACGATGCCTTGAGTACTTGGGCGACAAGTTTCGTGTAGTACTGGGGGCGCCAGAAGATTGGAACAACTCCGTCATCGGGGCATGGTTAATTCAGAGAATGGTTTTGGTCCACGTCGAAGAGCCACGCGAAAAGTTTCGTCTGCTGGTGTAGGTGCCTGGGATTTCGTTCTTGTCAGTCGTTCACTAACGAAGTTTGACCAAGGTTCATGCTACGGAAACTATACAGCCTATTGTCCGGATCGTCCTGCGCAGACAACCCCGATTCGCCGCAACACCAAGAGGTTCTCCTTCCGGGTTACCTGTATGGCATGATCATCAGAGAACGTCTGGAGGAGGCGCTCAATCAAGTTCGCAATCAAATAGCAATTGACGTGCGGAAGGCTGAACCTCCGCCAGACTTTTTCGACAGTGAGTATTTGCCGCCAATCTGTGATAGGAGGTAGCATGCCACAGTTTTCCAGAACGATATATCCAGAAAGTAATTAACAAAGTCAATTGGGATATTGGTGCAAAAATGTCTAATTTTCTCGCAACTGGAAACCTCGTTTCCCCTTCCGGCCTTGACTTGCAACAAGCGTCTGGCTTCACGATTGTTGCAGAGAAGCTCAACTGGCTGCGGTACATAAGTCACTTTCGATGTATCCACAGAGGTGCATTTTTCACGGAGCTGAAAACGACGACCGTCCGGAAACTTCTTCCTGAAGCATGGGGTACGCGCTCGAGCTACCCGAGAGACTCGTTGGGCTGACATCCTGCGAGGTTTCCTATGCCCTGTGCACACCCCTGATGGTGCTCCCTGTGGTCTTCTCAATCATCTTACGCGGTCGTGCCGCATTGTTACGGCTCCCCGAGCGGTTGCTCACATCCCGTCCCTATTGCTCACTCACGGATTGTCGCAGCCATTTTCATCTTCCATCGACGGTCGCAAGAACCTTTGCGTCCAACTCGACGGGCGTGTTATTGGCTGGGCTCGACCGGGCCTGGCTAAGCAGCTCGCTGAGAACCTCCGAATATGGAAGACCGAAGGACTGCACAAAGTACCTCTTGACTTGGAGATCGGCTTCGTACCGGAAAGCAAGGGAGGTCAGCACCCCGGACTGTTCTTGTTCTCTACTCCCGCAAGGATGATGCGCCCCGTGAAGTTCCTTGCTAACGGGAGGGACGACCTAGTGGGACCGTTTGAGCAAGCCTACATGAACATAGCCGTGAAACCGGATGAAATCGAGCCAGGCGTTTCGACACATGTGGAACATGCGCCCACAAATTTCCTCTCCATCCTCGCTAACTTGACACCTTTTTCTGACTTCAACCAGGTGGGTAGTACCTCCCGTCAGTAGAGGCATCTCTGAACCCACCGTGACAGAGCCCACGCAACATCTACCAATGTCAGGTAAGTTATTCGGCGGCCTTCTTTCGTGTTCTCCCTTGACCAGTTCACAAGATGGGTAAACAAACTATGGGGACTCCATCGACCGCGTTACAGCACCGGACTGATAATAAGCTTTACCATCTTCAGACCGGACAAACCCCGGTGGTACGACCCCGTTTGCACGATACATATGGTATGGACGCATTTCCAAATGGAACGAATGCTATTGTAGCAGTCATTTCCTATACGGGCTATGACATGGAGGATGCCATGATTCTCAACAAATCTGCACACGAACGTGGATTTGGGTACGGTACGGTTTACAAGTCCGAGGTAATTGATTTGCAGGAAATGCGCGGAACGTCAAAATCGTCGTCGGCACCCACCTTGCATTTTGGGCTAGGGGACGACATCCACACTGAGGAAGGCGAACGGCAGCACACCTGCATGAGTTTCTTGGACATGGACGGACTTCCCAGCATTGGAGTCAAGCTGGAAGCTGGAGATCCTATTGCCGCCTACGTCGATGACACGACCGGTCGCACTAGATTTGTCAAGTACAAAAGCGACGAGGCGGGCATAGTAGATAAGATTCGGCTGCTTGGTATCTGCCTTTTCCTTCCTTTCGTCCGCGGTACTAACGGACGACTGTGCAGGCTCAGATACAGGTGACACCGAGCTCCAAAAGCTTCAAGTAACCTTGCGCATCACACGCTCTCCTGTAATCGGAGACAAGTTCTCTTCCCGTCACGGACAGAAAGGAGTCTGCTCCCAAAAGTGGCCAGCGGTTGACATGCCATTCACAGAGAGTGGGATGCAGCCAGACGTCATTATCAACCCGCACGCTTTCCCCAGTCGAATGACCATCGGAATGTTGGTAGAGAGCATGGCTGGCAAAGCTGGTGCAATGCACGGCCTGGCTCAGGATGCTACCCCCTTCGAGTATGACCGCCGTACTCTGATCCTCATAGTATTGATCTTGCCTCAGATTCTCAGAAGAAGATACGGCAATCGACTACTTCGGTGAGCAGCTCGTGGCTGCAGGATACAATTACTACGGTAACGAGCCGATGTACTCTGGCATCACCGGCCAAGAGTTCGCGGCGGATATCTACATCGGTGTCGTCTACTATCAGCGGCTACGTCATATGGTGTTGGACAAGTTCCAAGTACGAACGACGGGTCCAGTGGACCCAGTGACACGCCAACCTGTCAAGGCACGTATCTCCACGTGTTATATTACCCCTCCGCTGTTGACAAGCTCGATCTCAGGGCCGCAAACGCGCGGGAGGTATCCGTTTCGGCGAGATGGAACGTGATGCTCTTATTGCACACGGCACGTCGTTCCTGCTGCAAGATAGGCTAATGAACTGTTCGGACTACTCGACGGCGTGGGTATGCCGGACATGTGGCAGTCTCATATCTCTAGGATACGACGACGTCAGTCTGGGTGAAGTCTCTTCCGGAGTTATAAGACCTTCAGGTCCTGGTGGCGAGTATTGCAGAGTTTGCCGCAGGGCTGCGGAAGAGGAGGATGAGAAGGCAAGGCAAGCGCTGGTTACAGGACAGACTTTGGACAGAGGTTCTCAGCCAGAGGTATCTGTTGCGATTCCGTCGTCCCATGTCTTGGGCTCGACTAAAAAAGGTGGCGATATGGAAGTGGTGGCGATTCCATACGCGTTTCGCTATCTCTGTGCAGAGTTGGCCGCCATGGGTATAGCAGTATCGTTGGAGGTGCAGTAGGTTACCCCGATCGATTCGTAGTCAACACCAGTATTTGCATCATACATCGTCGCGTGCATTCCATGCCTTCGCAAATGATGATCGAATACATAACTCGCTGAAATTACAGCTGGAGGGTGTAGTGATATAGAATATGTTAGGAACCCGAAACCTGCCTAGCAGTACTGTTGTATGAGTAAGAATACGATAGATAGATGTGGATGGAGATCAAATAAACCTGCAATCAAGTGTCGAAATCCAGGAATATAAACGAGGGGGGTATCGAATCAGTATCGAAAAACCAGTGCTATAGCTCAGCGTGTCCATTAGATAAGGAAGCGGGGACTATGTCTTTAGCGTCGTGCTCCACGAAACCATCACTGTCACCCAAGAAAAGACCAACGATTGTCTTCTCGATCATGGTGTTCAGTTCTCGCGTAGCAGGATCTGGGGGTGGTGCTGAAGCTAGCGCTCGCAATTCTGCAGGGTCAGAGACAAGTTTAGAACGTGCTAGGAATATGTCGACGAGTAACCGACACTCGTCGGCATTCGTCGCGAGCGCCAGTGCTCGACGCATATCACGAGACTGTTCTACGAGTGATGCAGGGATTGCTAGAGCCGGAGATGGGCTCCGGGGAGGCACTGCCGGGACTTTTACGACTTTTGCGCATTTAGAGGATACTCGAGGAGGAACGTGTACCCGAGACGCGGATTCCATTTGGACCGGGGAAGGTGGAATCGAGGGTGCCAGGGAGGGTGGTGCTGACGAGGCAACTGGAGATGTGGGTCCACTGTCAACCCACTCGGGCGCTGATGAGGACTGATGGAGAGCTGGTTTCAGATTGGCGTCAAGGCTATCAGCAGCGGAGTCGGAAAGCTTTTCGGATACCGCAGAGGGTGAATGGCAAAGCTCGTCTCCAGGGACAATGATGGGAATGGGAGGGATGGGAGGCTGCTCGTTGCTCGCTGTCCTACCGTTTTCGCGGGGTATGACTTTCCGCGGAGCAGATTGTGAACGTCTACGAGTTTCTTGGTCCTCAGAACCACGATCTGATGAGCCCGCGGACGAAGGACCAGGAGTTGGATACCGTGGAGGGACAGGTCGGTTTGCAAGCGGGCTTAGGTTGTTTGACGACTTGTTGAGAGGGGGTACCACAACCTCTTGGATGCTCCCTTTCCGCGAGGACTTGCCTGACTGGCTCGAACCAGAGAGCGTGATGCGCGATAGCATCTTTTGCAAACGGCCTGCCTTCTTTGGAGTAAGGGAGAGGAAACTGTCGTTAGACGGTGAGGGTGCTGCTAAAGGCTCCGGAGGGCCCTCGGCGAGAAAATCAATGAGATCCCTGGTATTTGTCGACAACCCCTTCTGTTTCTCTTCCAACCGGGAATCCTTTCGCCCCGCGCTTGTTGAAACCTCTTCATCTGAATACCCCATTATATCATCTATGTCGAGGGATTCCCGGTTTCGAGCGGGTCGCCTAGCGGGCGGCGCTTTGATAGCCTTCATATTGAGCTCTTTTGGAGGCGCCTTATGCCTCTGTACAGACTCGGCAGGGGAACTTGGAAGCACGGGGAGAACCGTTGATTCGGCGCGTTGAGGGTTCTTGGAAGAAACGACAGCGAGCTTTGCAACTGAAGTGTTGGAGGTAGACGCAGACCTAATCCTCATAAGCGACGGAGAGCGATAGGTCGCAGCAGCAGGCGGCGAAGCGCTAAGTTGCCGGGGTCGTGATGCGGGGGAAGTGTTTGGAGCCACGTCGTCTTCGTCGTCTTCAATGATAGACTCGACGGACCGCAATGGTGGTCTGCTACCACGCGCTGATGGGGGGGCAGATAGAGAAAAAGATTCAGAGACGCTGGTTCTATCGCTTTTAGTCGACACCTTGTGACGTCCCAGCTGTCGCGGTCTATCCTTGTTTGGCACCTGTCAGATTGAACGTGAGTCCCCTTGCCAAAATAATACTGGACACGTAGAATGGACGTACTTCCATCGTTCGTAGGCGATCGGGGGTAAGCGAGACTCTCATTGTTGAACCGGAACGCATCATATCATCAAACTCTTGCGACCGAGTATCCTAATGTTTTATATGTTAGCACGAAGGGCGACTCCTGCAGTAAAGATGGGCTTACACTAAATGTGGTAGATACAGGAGACTTGTCACTGCTACTACGAATCGACTGCTTGGCATTGGCACTTGCGAAAGATTCCGTCTTTTGATGACTGTGCTCGCTTGTATGTGGCGAGTCTTGGAGCCCCCTGCTGTGAAAAATTTTGATACCCCGCGATTTGTCAAAGGATGATCGAGAAGATTGGCGACTGGCGTTAACAATAATATTAGGAGGGATACCGGAAGACTCCGAAGACATGCGCTGACGGGGAGAACTGCGTGGGTCATGTTTCCGGAATGATTCGGAAGTTGGGGATACAGTTCCTGTCAGCCTCTCGCGAGAAAATGACTTGCTGAGACGACGTCTTTCATTGAGGAGTTTCGAGAGGGATTCAATTTCTTCGTAAACTGGGGGCGGTGACGATACCACGTTAGCTTAGAGTAATGCCAAACAGCTTGCAAAGGAAGACTACTAACTCTTCATGTTTTTAAAAAGGCCGTAAATTGTCCTGTCTTCACAAAGCGCGATGAAGAGATCTTGGGAATTGGCTGTCGCACGGCTGCTGTCACGAGCCACAACACGGCTAACATTCGACAGGACATGTCTAAGCGAAAATTTTTCAGTAAATGGCCAAGTGTAAAAGCCAGCAGTATGACATACTCGCAAATTGATCTAAAGTAGTCTGTTTCAGCAAAACACTACGAGAACGATACGTGATAATACTCACTCGATAATAGCAGTTAAATAAAGGGAAGCTGGAGCGAGGAGTGCTTGCTTGGGAACGGAGGTTCCTTCGGCGGTCATCCGTTCTATGAGACGAACTTCTGCATCTGGGTTTTCGTCCGCATCGCTGAGCGTTGAGTAGGCTTCACACTTGAGGCGGAGAAGCTGGACAGGTAGCAACCGAATAAGAGGGCGCGCCGGCCGCAGCAGCGCGTTGTGCTCACCTCGAATGCCCACGATAAACTGAAACTGCCGTCGTCCGGTACAACCTGAGATGACCCATTGCCAGAAGACCCACATGTACGATCCCAGTATGCCCGGAGTTCCAGCTCGGCTTCCAGGACAGCTTCTTTGCCTAGCGTCGTCGGTAGGATCTTGTGTAGACCAGCCCTGAGCTGGGCAGTACTCAGAGCACGAGCAGCATCAAGGATGTTGTAGAGAAGCTCGTCAAGGAGAGCATTGATGGCATGGAGCGCGTCGTCTGCGAGTTTCGTGGGACGAACGTCGGATAGAATGACGTCTGCTGAGCGCGCCGAGATGTAAGTGGGTGATCCCGAGTAGCCCGCTGGGCTTGCCATTTGGCCGTCAGGCTCAGATGAGTTGGACGGGGTGGACGACGACGACGAGGGGGAGTTCCGTATGATTGATACACGTAACAGTGCGGTACTGCTACTAATGGCCTCCTCCCAAGCGATCAATTGTCACCGGCGTGGTCCACGTTTCAAGTGCAATCAAAAAAAAAAAAAGTACGCGCCCCTGATAAGAGCTGATCAAATTTCAACAAGCCACCTCGCAGTCCGGTTTGCAGGAAAAAAGAGAATAAAATATAAAAAAAAGATAACCACAGTGTGTCGTAAATGTGATATGAACATGTGTACTTGTCATCTATCGAATAAGCGCTCGGTCTGCCTATAGCGATCTCCCACACATTGCATGACATTGTAACCGCGCTCTCTCAGCTGATCAACCCCACCCAGGAACAGCTTTCAAAAGCTTAAAGACGCTGCCTGTTTGGCGAGGCCCTTGTCAAAGTGTCAGCGTCTTTTCCACGATTTCCTCCTCAGCGGCAGTTGCCGCTGGTGCTCGGCTGTCGACCGCGTCACGCTGCCCTCCTGGCTCCACGGACATAGGAACACCCTCTCGTTGACCCACGGCCGCCGGAAACCCCCACGCTTCCAGGGATCCCGAAGAAACAGAGCCATCGCCCGACGCGGCTACCGCGCCATGTGACGACTTCGTCTCTCCCCATAGTGTTAGCCCATGGGAAACCATTTTCGTCACCTCTGGTGATAGCAACTCTTCTAGTGGCGTAACGCGCGACGAACCAGCGGACAGGGGTAGCAGGAAATCGTATTCATCCTGGTTCGCCTCCGCTTTGTCTCCGTCCTTGTCGGCTGCCACACGCCCACGGATTGACACATTCTGCTTCTTCGCATTCAACTCGACAGGGCCGAATATATTCCAGAGTACCTAGCGAAAGCGTGAACACCAACGCTTAATGTCAGGCGTACAACTTACCCAAGGACCGACCACAGCATGTCGCTCGGGGCTGATCCGCGCTTTGTATACACGTCGAGGTACGATACGGTGCGAGGGTAGTCGAGGGGGGAGACGTCCGACCGTGGCAGGAATGGATGGCTTGTACGGCAGCGTAGGCGGCCGTGCGGGTAATTGTTGGCCACGATGTTCTCGGTCTGTGTGGTTATATACTTTGGTCGGCTCAAAGAAGAATTCGTCGCATCCTGGGAAACCAGTCAGCACCAGAACGAGATCGTGGAAAGCGGTACACACCTGCATGAGGGCACGGTATCGGAAATATCGCGTGAATCCTGAAATGCTGGAAGCGGTCGTTATTTGTACGGAATTTCTTTCCACATCCTTCCCATCGACATCGGAATGGTACTTGCTGCCAAGTCCATAAGCTCAACCCTGTCAACCCTGGGAAAGACCGTTATATCCTCGTACCTGCAGATCGTCTTCTCCGTGCTTCTCTAAATGAGCAAACAACTTTTCTCCACAGTTAAGGACAGCATCACAGTCTCGCCATTTACATGGCCTCTCAATAAATCGACAGCCACCATCTTTGACCACCAAGCGTTCATGTTCGTTAAATTGAACTTCCTCAGGCTGACTATACTGGACTGTAATAGGTGAGCTACTGGACGGCTGGAACGAAGAGCGTTCCCATACTTCTTGAATGTGCCTCCTCCTCATCCGTGGTTTCCAGTACGGTGTCTTCGTCTACCCGCTCAACTTGCCCTTTCCGCCTGGATTTCTCCTTGCTCTTCATCACGTATGGAGGTGGAACAGGGACAAGCACGTATGGTCGTGTCTTTGGCTTCTTTTTCACCCTGAATACGGCCGTATCTTCGTCTACGGCATCTCCGTCCTCGTGCTCAGTGGGGTATCGTTTACGTGATGGAGGCGGACTACCGACATCGTCGAGTGCAAACGTATCATCGTCTGTATCAGGAGGGGGAGGAGCGGAGGAGCGATCGGCGGCAAGGGAGGCAGGCGGGGACGGCAGGAACAGAGGCAGCCCGCCAAGTGCTAAACTCTGGTCCTCGGCTGGCGAAGGTACTCTGACTCGTTGTGGAGTTGATGACTCAGCAACAAGTGCCGCCTCTACAATCTCGGCATCATTTGACATTTTGATATGTTCTGTTTCAGGACGTGACGGAGGCGGGGAAGCCATTCGTACGTCCCCCGCCGTGGGCGGTTCTACGTGGCGTTCCCCCAGATGGAGATTCTGGAGTTGGTGAGTCGGGACAGGATGCTCAATACTCAACTGAGACTCGGGCGATGGTGGCGAGGAAACCTCAGGCGGGATGGGGAGTGAGACGTTGGATGTTGGTCCCGTTTCGACCAATGCCAAATCGGTTGCTGTTGGTTGTGGCTCTGGCTTTTGGTCCTCCGGATGCATTGCTTCGTCCGCAGATATCGTGCGCACAGTGACTTCAACTTGACCAGGTTGCTGCTGAGCGAGAGACGGCGGCGAAGTAGTAGGCTGCAGCGCAGGCTGTGTCGCTGGAGCGACTGGCGCTGAGATCACGGGTGGCGCGGGTGGTGCCGTAATGATTAGTGGAGACTGTGTAGTATGGTCCACGGGGGGTGCAACATAGGAAGCTTGGCTCTGCTCAGTTGCTTTTTCATTTTCTTGACTACTCGTTAGGGTTGGCCGCAATTCAGTTGCCGGACCTTCAACTGGCATAGATGATGGAGTAGGTCGTCGGCTTGCTTCTTTGCTCTTCGCAACGGTCTTTGCATCAAAGGTCGGGACCGGTCGCCCGAGCGAACGTAAAATATCGAATGCTAGCCGTCTTTTATCTGCCTGTTGTGGTGTGCGCACGGTTGATTGGCCTGAATCCGTCGACCGCTCGGGAGTAACGGGTAGATTTGCGACAAACGTTCTTGCTGCCCTCGGAGCAGGGGTCGTCGTCATGGCGTGTTCGGAAGCGGGTTCAGCGGGCAGTGTAAAATGGGATGTTGTCCCCGACTGGGCAGTATGAACCTGGGATGCAGATCCATCCGTCTGCGCACTGGTTGAACTTGTCTGTGCCGGTGGTGCACTCCCAGCGATATCCGTGGTACTTGGTTCAGGTACTGCGGAAGTCAAGACAGTGGACGAAGGTCCAGACACCAACGGTGATGTTGTCTTCCGTGGCAATAAACCTGCAGGTAAGTGCTGCAAGAATTTTGGGTAAATTGCCTTCCATTGGTGCTCAGGGACCAAGCGAACTGCGGCTTGAAGCTGCGGCATACTAACACCTGCACGAATTGCGTTCGTAACCAGAGCTGCGGTGTGTTCAGGCCCAGACTGGTAAACAATAATCAGCAATAGCGTCTCTATTGTAAGAACAGCGTCATCATCACCTGTACAGCATGTTGCAAAGCACGACCGAGTATCGCCTCTTGGCTTGAAGGTTGCGAACCCGTCGACTGCTGGGACTGCTGCTTTTGTGGCTGCGGCGCCGGGTGAGCTGACGAGGTAGATGGTACGACATGGTGGTGCATTATAGGCTGTTGGATGTTCTGTTGCGGAGGTGCTTCTGATCTAGCGGACGAAGATGGCTGCGCCGTGGCCTGAGGTTGATGATGAAGGGTCTCGGTCAGGGGGGCCTGAGTAGGGCGTGCTACCTGAGGCTGAACCGGAGAAGGCACCGTAGGTGGTGCCGGAGCCGTGACCGGTGTTTGGTGCGACCTGGCCTGCGTCTGAGAAACAGACGCCCGGCGCTGAGTTGAATCAGTCAACGCCACAGCCGGAATTCGATGTGCGGGCTGCAGATGCTGAGAATGAGGCGTTGCTTGAGGCTGAGCACTTGTGGACTGAGGTTGTGGAACGGACTGTGCTGGGAAAGCTGCCGCCGGGTAAGGGGCATGCGTAACTCCAGCGGACCCCGTCACTCCAGTCCTCTGCGCGTTCCGGGAATGTCCTGATCGTTGAGTCCCTGCAATACATGACGTGAGTTTTCAAGGCAACCTCATAACAAATCCCGCGGAAATGCACCATAATGTCCACCCAAGTCTTGCTGGCTGAACGCGTTGACATGAGGGTCATGCTCTGGACGGTTTGTACTGTAATAGGGAGTGTGATGTTTGTAACCCTCTAGTCGAAAGTTGACTTGTTCCTGCTGCCCCCGGCCGAATTGTTGGCGCGGTGCATAGGGGTAATATGCGTAATAAGGATATAGTCCGGGATACCGCACACTGTGTTGAGCCTGAGCAGATGACGATGTAGGTGTTTGCACCGGTGGGGGTCGCGACTGTTGAGAGCTTTGGTATACCTGCGGAGCCCAGTGGTGGGTGATTGGTTGCGCAAATGACTAGGAGAGTACACGTCAGTGACATTGGTGGCACGACGGGAGAATTGGCCCTACCGAGGATGCCGGGTTAGTTGGAGGGTAGTCCGGAACCTCGACGAGAGTAGCAGTGCTGGGCAGGAGTACATTAGCACGGTCATCAATCCCAGGATGACCGCTGGTGTTCAAAGTCGGGGGCCTGACAATACCACCCATTAATACCGCACGAAACAATACACGAAGTCCCCTTACAATTGGCTGCCACTTCGAAGTTTCTGCAGCATCTCTCTATGCTCAGTGAGTCCCGACATATGCAAGAAAAGCATCGACCACTTACTCAGCCTCGCGACCTTCCTTCGCTCGTTTTTCGAGCTGATCCATAAGATAGTTCCTGTGCGCCTGATCATTATTGGCCTCCAATCTACGAACGATATCCTTCATCTCCTCGATACGCCTCAAATTGGCCTGATACGCCTCGGTGGAGAGGAGGTCGGCAGGGTTGACCATCGAGGAAGCTGCCAGTGCGACAGTCATGTTGGAGGGATCATTCGATGAACTCTCCCCTGCTGCATTTTCCATTTCAACTGCCTTTCCTGTGAAGCAACAACCACCACAGCACGGAGGACTGTCGTGGCCCCGAGTTTTCACCTGATAGTCAACTTGAGAGAAGTACGACGCGCGAACTCATATTCCTAGTTTACTAATGCCCTTCACCGTCACGCCGCCGTGACATCTATGTGACCCCGTAGGTGCTCCACTGTAGACAAGCCATAGAAGTACATTCATTTGGCTTTTTGGCCAAGTCTTTGAGTGGTAGACTGATGTCGTTACTTCCCTCGTCTGCGCATTCCGTTGACATTTTATTCCTGGGAGCGACCGCGCTGGTTTGTTCTATGGGTGTGACGCAATGTGTTTGAGCCGCCTACTCTCCCACGGCGGGTATGATTTCTACTTCCCTTCGGCGGGGCATACCAGCATGCAACGGTTGGGTTGCTCGCAGGTTCGCTTCTCAGTCGTCCCTGTTCGAAACGCCAAGAGTGGGTGTCTACAAAGTGTTCGATCGTGGCGCGAAACGACTGCAAAAAGACTCCGCCGCGAGGAGAGACGGAGGGTTACCGAGTAGGACTGTAGACTACCTCCGCGACGAGGTTTCAGAAAGATTGATGGAACGTTTTCTGGTGAGATCTTCCCTGATAGACCATTTGTGCATCTCAAGGCGCCCCAGGATATCAAGAAGAAATTCGATACCGTCGTCGATCTTGGATGTGGTCCCGGTCACTTCTCTAAGCTCCTAGAGCCTAACAAGACACGGAAGGTAGTAATGATCGATTCAAGCAGTCAGTACTGTCTGCATATGCGCTCTTCTTGACCCCATACTCAGGTAACTACAGAAGAGTCATTATATCGTGACCCCGACGAAGAATTTGACGGTCGGTCCTCACACTTCAAGGTCGCCATACGTTTCACCGAAATTCGTTGAAAAGTCGAAATTGAACGCATATATGCCGATGAGGAAAACCTTCTCAACATCCTACCAAGGCAATCTCAGGAAGCAGTGGTCTCTTGTCTCAGTCTCCATTGGATTAATGATCTTCCTGGTTCAGTAGTGGCAAAGTTGTCGTGATGAACTGTCTCATTTACCCTTTCTCTTCCAGGTGTGCTCGTACAAGTCAAAGAGGCTCTGAAGCCGGACGGCCTCTTCCTTGGCGCCATGTTCGGTGGCGATACCCTCTTTGAATTACGGTGCGCCTCTTACGGGGACTGAGATTATCAGCTTAAATATTTCAGGACGGCACTTCAGTTGGCAGAACTCGACCGTGAGGGAGGCATTTCTCCACATGTTTCACCTATGACAGGTCTGTGCCGGTGAAATCGCGACAGACCTGCGCTGAGCCATTACAACTTGAACAGATACGAAGGATGTATCAAATCTCCTTGGGCGAGCAGGGTTTACCCTACTAACGGTGGACATTGACGAAGTTCGTGTGGGGTACCCTTCAATGTGGGAGCTCCTAGAAGACCTGAAGGACATGGGCGAGGGAAATGCGATCCTCGGGAGGTGAACCTGACCAATAATGCGGGCCTGCCACAAACTCACCGTGATTTCAGGCGACACTTCATTCACCGCGACACCTTGGCAGCTGCATCCGCCATCTACAAAGGTTGGGCGATATCTTTGCATCGACTCGGCATCTTTTGTTAATGAGACGGTTCAGAACTGCATGGCACTGAAGATGGCACGATACCTGCGACCTTCCAGGTAATATACATGGTGTGTGTCTGAGGGAATTGGCGTGATCAACTCTCATGCCCACCAATTGGTGTACAGATCGGGTGGAAGCCCTCTTCAACACAGCGTCAACCTCTCGAGCGCGGGAGCGCAAAGACCAGTTTGAAGGATGTCCTTTGAACCGTCTCGTTGCTGCACAATCTGGGAGCAGAGACTATCTTCACAGGAACAGTCAAGAATGAGAGTCCATCTGCACGTGTGCAGACATCTAAACGCTGTCAAATACGCCTTCGCGAAGTTCGATCAGGGTTGCGTGACACTTCTCACATTCCCTTCTTGTCATGCTCTGATGTTTGCACCGGGACTTCGGTAGAGAATAAAACAACCAGATTCATTGTTCCAGAGACATGTGACTCTCAGCACCTAGGCTTTCGGCCAACCTCTCCAATTCAACGGTGTCCAATCGTATGACGGTGAACTTATGTATACTTCAGCAGGAATGGAAATAATGGTGTTAGTGGAGGTCTATATCGGCATCCATACACCAACATAGCAAGAACGGACCCGGACGCCAAACAATCGCTTCGATGTGCGTACCTCGCATGATTGGTCACCTCTAGCGGACGTTCTTCTGCAGCCATGTCACGTCGTGGACGTATTTCTCGACTTGCATCGATTCCTCATTTAAGTTGGCCGGGTGGGCAACCCGGTTCATCTGAACGGTGATATCCGTATCGTCTGCGCCCGTGACAGGCAAAGGCGTTCTGGGGCAGTGACATACCAAGACATGTCCGTCTACCGTGCCAAGTGGAGTCTGGTCCACCGCTATCTGCCCCTCGCCGTCCGCAAACACCATGTCGGAACCTCGGTCCATGCCGCGTGCAGTACGCAAGTCACAACCTATCTTTGCCTCAACTCCCAAGTTCCTTTATGTAGTTGCCTACATTGCTTCCAGAACTTGGATGTCATGGACTCAGTGTGCACACGGAAAACCCGGGTCTCTGGCTCATTACATCTACCGTGGTTTCTACGTGTTCTCTCATCTCATTCTGTGATGGTTTTCACAGCTGGAACAACGAAACCTTTTACGACATGACTTAAGCTGCATCAAGGGCACTCCCGATGCTTATGCCGTCTCCGGTTCCTTGAGTGGCCATTACCAGTTAGCAGAAGGGTTGGCTGGAATGCTGTGGAGCTAGTGTTCCGGAAGCTGGGGACCTTTCGCTAAGACTACTCAGCAGATAAGTTGAAAGAGCAGCTTCTTACCACCCCTGAACTACGGGAGCGTTCTTTGATCGCAGTTAGCTCTTCGCTGTTACTCACTGACCGAAGCTGTCAGTTGGTCAACCAGGTTAAACTGGACACCGTGAAATGCCTATGTTCGGGCTATCGGATGACCGCTGGCCATCCCTGGGATCCTTAACTCCATTTCACGGGTTCTACGGCCAAGAAGGCGGCCTGTTATGGCACCAAGAAACTCGCGAACAGATGGTAGGATCAAACATGCCCAAGAGATTGCGACAATCGCTCGCATAGATTACTCTCCTCGCCTCGACTGGATCTGAAAACACGGCTCTCCGATGGTGGCGACCTAGCACCTTCTCGGGAAACTTAGTGAGAGCATAACTACGCTTTGTAGGGTATTTAGATCCAAGATCCCAAACCGCTCTTCTGCCAGAACCCTTTTTCCCCATCAAGTCCGCATCAGACAATCCGGTGGCTTGTTCCGTTTCTGTTTCATGTTCTCGATGGCGTTGGCGGCCTTCAAGGATGAAAACGCACGCCATACCCGTTTTCGACAAGCCCTTTTCCCTTTCGCGCCTCTTGGCTGGTACCCTCAACTCAGATTCTAATTGCCACGATCCGAATCACATCACAGAGATACTGCACAGCTGACTACTGGTCGCCCATCTCCACTCTAGCCACGACCGCGTGCGCCGAAATCAAATCTGCGCGTGGATGTACTCTTCACACAACGTGTCCCAGGTTCGTTTGTCCTGCGGCCTTCATTCGCGGGACTTTTTCTGAAAAAGCCCCCGAAGTGAGGTGGCCTGCTAGTTTCAGAGACAGATCCCATTCTTCCTACATGTTGCAAATTATCTCACACCCTCAGAGAGCGTGTCCTCAGATCGGCAGGCAGATTAGACTCGAGGATTTCATATTAAGCTCCAGATCACAAACTCCGGGGGTCCTTAGCAGGCGCCGAGGCAGTGTGAAGTGATGTCACAGGTCATCGATCTCTTCCGCCCCCGCACAACCTGTTCTCTTTTCTGGAAAACCGTCCCGCGATTCCCGATTCGGGCTGTACCGTGGACCCACACACATCAACCGATCATAGCCAATCAGGAAGGGCTTGCAATCTCACCGCACCTTGGCTTCGTCCATTCTTAGGTACACGAGACTAACCTTTTCTCGATCGTATCTAGCCACCCGTGATTAATTTGTGATGGGAGAAGATACGATAACTGCTCCTGCCGCAGGCGCAGTGTCCCAGTTCACACCGGCGCCACAGCATGGCCAAGCTTGGGATGGTGAGAAACTGCGCAACAGAAAAATCTGGTTGCTTCCATGCAGCGCAGGTGGCACAGTACCGAACGCAAGAAGAGAAACGCCGTCAAACAGGTCGTAAAGCTACACTAATATTCGCGCTGGTCAGATGCGTAGCGTACAATGGAAACTTGAAAGTGCATAATGGACACTTGGAGTGTTGGGGGAGATTACGGAGAGTGCGGACCATGACACGACAAAATAGAGAAGACGGAAGCAGAATACTTCCTGCAGACGAACAAGTTCCTAGGGCACAACACGCCTAAGGAAATCCGACAAGTCCCTCAGCTCCCGTGGGCACACAGAATGATCCCAAGCCCTGTAACTTCTAAAGCTCAACCCAGGAGAGCCTAAACCCCCCTCGACGCCGGAAGGTTGGGGCAAGTTGGAAGTACAACGGGCGTTGCGGTCGGTGCCCAGTGTAAGACTCTCGACCATAGGTATTCCGCACTCAGAAGTAAGTTTCTTCATGAAGGTGTCTGCGACTTTGTGCCGGACGACGCTATCGTCCGTTCCGTGGCCCCAAAAGATAGGCATTTGCGCAGCATGCGGAGACAGAAGCTGTGCTTCCAGGTTCAGCAATTTCCACCGCAAGGCTCCACTTTGCGCTGACCTCTTGGAAGCTATTTCGCAGGGGAAGCCAGCCGCTGAGGACTACTAGCCCACCGAGTTTCCAGCCTTCCTTACCCCCGGCGAAACCGTCCTCGGGGCGGCTGGTAAGACCTGCTAGCAGTACTGCTGCGGCTCCTTGACTGAACCCGCCCACGACAACTCGTTCGGGGGGTACACCTGCATCAACTTCTCTTTGAATAAATTCGTCGATCATACGCGCAGCCATCATGATTTCAGCGCGATCTTCCGCTGCGCTCTCAAAATCATGGGAAATGATATCAAACCAACGGGGCATAGATTTCTTGTTGTCGGCTGTGACCTCGCCGGTAGGTGCGTGGGGAAGTACCCACTTGACATGCGGCAGATCCTTGGACAGTGTATCAGTAATTGGGCGCCATCCTTCGCCGGTGTCGCCGAGCCCCTAAGATGGGGGGTAGGGTCAGTTGGGCAGGTAGTTGAACGAGGTTGGAGATGGACCTACGTGGCAAAAGATGACGGATGCTGTATGATTTCCTGTCGGGGGGATGACAAGAGGTAATTCAGGCGTTGGCGTGGTCATGCCCGGGATCCAGTGTCAATAGAGAATGGAATGGAGAGGTGAAACGAAAACGAAGGAGCGTCGAACGACGGGGAATAAATACAGAGAGATATACCGAAACTACAACAATGAGTTCATGAGGCCTTCATGGGATCGATGGGATTTCATTTGCAGAAATCCCAGACGGTAGTGACCCTCGGCACGATCGGGCCGCGCACACTCCGAGTGGATAGAGCCAATCGCAGCCTTCCTTCGTTGAAACCCCACATGGAGACGGAAAGCGCACGAACGGAAGCTGAGGGAGACCAGGCCACACCCACTCAGGGTCTGTCGAAAAGGGCACAAAAGCGTGCTGCGAAAGCCGCCAGGCTCCATGAACTTAAGCTTGTACGCAGGGCACGCGAAAAGGAGGCAAGGAAGCGCAAGCAGCAGGAGCGCGCTCGGGCCGTCGCAAACGACGAGTGTGATGTCAATGTCACCCGCAAGCGACGCAGAACCGGCGCCGTTGGTGGAGGCAGTCCATTTAATGCAAGACTGGTTATCGATCTCGGGTTCGATGAGCTGATGACAGACAAGGTGATTTTTTCATTCCTTCCTGCACTCTCACACGTGGTAACGACCACGGGCTCGCAGGAAATAAACTCCCTCACCTCACAGCTAGCATATACGTACAGCGCCAACAGACACGCATCACACGCCTTTTCATCCTTGCTTTTCACATCTGTCAATGGCCGGACTAAGCAGCGCCTGGACGCCATGAACGATGCCGGATACAGAAGGTGGTCAAACACAGAATGGTGGGAGGACAGTTATGAACACATATGGACCCGGTCCTTGTCCCCGGCGCGATCTCCGTCCCACGAACTTACGAGCGCGCCGACCAACTCCACCTCCGAAACCACGGCTGACGCGGATGACCTCCGCAGGACCGTAGTTTATTTCACCGCGGACTCGGAGAACGAGATCCTGGAACTCAAGGAAGGGGAGACCTACGTTATCGGCGGAATATGTGATCACAATCGATACAAGGTTGGCTGGTACCACGGCTTATCTGCCTGCTCGTATCGATGACATGCGGGCACAGAACCTATGCCTGAACAAGGCTAACACTTCCAAGATCCGCCATGCTCGCCTTCCCATCGGCCGTTACATTTCCCTTTCGACACGGAAAGTGCTGACTGTCAACCAGGTACGTTCGTTGGAGGCCATCGCCAATTATGTGACAGGGGTCACCATTCGCCGTGGCTTGCTGGGACCGCATGCAATTCATATCTCATGTCGCCAACTGTCAATTGCCGTGTGGGCACTGACTCATCTTTCGATAGGTGGTTGAGATCCTTCTGAAATGGGTCGAAACACGCGACTGGGAAAAAGCATTTTGGACTGTCATTCCGAAGCGGAAATTTCAGGGTGTTGAACGTGTTGACCCCAAGGATGACGGTAGCACCACCAACGAAGTGGAGGATGGAAACGAACCGGGCGGATATGCAAACAGTGATTTGGAGGGGGCGTAGCAATCCTCCCATCTACACAGGTGGTGGCGACATCGTGTCAGACAACGGGGAGAAGGATCAACGCTAGGTGGGACGTGCGGTCCCGAGTAGCTTCTGAGATGTGATGAGCCTTGGATCACTTGTGTCTTAGGCCGTCCGTGGCTTTGCCCATGCGAAACGTGTCTTGTGGGTGTGGAGCGCCGACATGGTCAGGTGCCCCATGGCTGAGTTGGTTACAGCGTCCGACTGTTACCAATATGATGACATCGGAAGGTCGTGAGTTCGAGCCTCACTGGGGCAGTTCTTTTTGTTGCAGTTTCTGCCGGAAAGATCCCTGTCACTCAAGTACTCATGCCCCACGATCTATACCATTCTCCACTGCTCTTTTGCATTTCTATTGTAAAAACATGCGTAGAGATACAGACTCGACGCAATACAACTGTAGCATAACACCGAAAGTGCGTAATAACTCAAGAGGTTTAGTAAAACTCTCCTGGTTGCGGTCAACCCGTATCTCCGTCCTTGGCGCCGGCTTCTGAAGGCACAGGCGACGACGGCTGTTGGGTTATGGAGATACTCAAAGGACGGAGCGCAACCTTCATTCGTTTCGGTGGATCGTCGCCTTGCTTGGCAGGAGGTCTTGACCGACCACTAGCGGTGTCACCGTCCTTGTGAGTACCCAAGTCTGCCCGCTTGGGTTTACTGGCCAGGCGTTCAAGAGGTTCTTCCTCGTCATCGTCCTCTCTTCGCCGCTTCCCACCCATCCGCGGGAACTGTAACGAGGGTTTGGGAGACGATGTACCGGCATCTGCAGGCGTCGATGCAGCCGTGGGCGTTGTCCGCGTTATTGATTCCAGCAGGCTCTCATCTTCCTGTAGAGACCGTCGACGAGGAATGTTGGAGGGACGTGGTATTTGTCGATGCGCTAACCGTGGACTGGGTGGAATGTCCGAATCGGACAAGGGTGAGAGGGGTGAGGTGGCAGCGGATTCTTGGGCGCGTTCAGTATCCTCGTCTTCATCGTCATAATCCATGAGAGCAGATAGTTGCGGGGTACGGGGTAAAACGAAATTTTGGGGTCGGAGAGATATTTTTGAGGGGACTAAAGCCCCTCTCCGCCTACGCCTATGCGCGCCCAGTCCACCAGATGAGCGGGATCCAATACTAGACGAACTGATGAATGGCGGTGGTTGGTCGGAATCATCGTCATCATTATTAAAATAGCTTTCTTCATCTGCGTCGATGGCACGCCCCATTCGACGGAAGTCTCTGTTGTCCCTACCTCGGAATTAGCGGGCTTAGAAGCCTATCAGAGGGCTGTGACACACCGGTCAGACTGAGTCTCTTCCTTCGGTGGAGGTTCAACGTTAATCTCCCATCGACGTATAAAGGCACTGAATCGTGCCCCGCCGGTTGGCGTAGTAGCGATTTGGCGAACTACGGCCTCATGTTTCGTCATGCAGTAATTGATCAGCTCCTTCATGTTCTCCTAATGCGAAGCCATAAGAGTCATCGACCCTAAACAAATGATTGGCAACTTACCCTGCGCATGTGCTCGAAAAACTCTTGACAAGATGCACTCAGCAGACTATCCCGATACGACTCTTGCAGTGCCAAATCAAGGATAGGCTTGAAGACATCCAGCTTGAGGAGGTGATTGAAGAAGTTCTTGTTGTTGAGCTTGAGACATATCCGAAAGAAACGGAAAGCGGCTGTAATAGTAGCGGATATCTAGCTATAGAGGGCAACAAGCGAGACGATAACGCACATAATCGCAGGTGCTTGTCTCGAGCACTAAGCAGTGTGGCCACACGAGTAGAGATATTAGAAGAGAGCATGTAAAAGTGGCTCCGGAATGTGTGTTGCTGAGCGAAAATGCACAGTAAGTCACACAAGTATAGGAAAAGGTTGGTTTTTTCTCGCGATAGTTTCAGTGTAGGTTCCCCGTCTAAAGACTATCATCCAAGGATCCTCAATAAGTAATGTAAAAAAACTTACCTGTCTGCTTCCTGAAGTCCGGGATATCTCCGTACGGTTTGAACAAGACTTCTATGCAGTTCTTGTAAAAGTAATCCAAAAACTTCTCAGTTCCCGGGTCGTCTTTGGGACGAGCCGACAGCCTCGCACCGAGTGCAGACTGTGGAAACCATAGGTACGAAGTAGTTGAATGACAATGTTACACTTACGGGTGTTATCCCGGGACCAACGGCATTTTGTGAAATGTCAAGGAGCGCCTTCAGAGCATCTCCGATCTGACATTGCACCGCTAAGTCACGACTGTGAGTGAGGACCCGGCACATGAGCTTCAATAGCGTCTCGGCCTTGTCAACACCGATCCGTTCTGCATCCTTTTCCCGATCGATAGCCATGGCTTGTTTATAGACGTGGCCACGGACACCGTGGAGGTCATGGTCAAGTAGAGCGGACATTATTTCGCTCGCCGCATTTATGACGACTTTTGACGTGCTTTCCTTCTCATTGAGTCCGAATGCCCATTGCACAGCGAATAATATCCCCCGGTCCACAAGCGTTCGAAAAAGTGCCATTCTTGCTGGAAGCTGGACGTTCTTTCCCATCACACAAAGTTGCTGGATGAGAAGAACCACTTCCCTGCGAAACGCAATGTCACTCTCAGTCAGTGGTCCCGGCGGGTCAAAAGAGAAGGGTGTTGTTTGCGGCAAGTGCCGTCCATTTGCCGTAGTGGCATCGGGCGTTCCGGCAGCGTCGATTTCTTCACCATCTTTCCGGGGACCAGCGAGCACCTCTTCGCTCACGTACAGTCTCACAATCTCCTGTAGAAAAACTGGATCTTGCTGGACATGATTGATGATGTCAATTTGGTTGAAGAGGATACAGGAGTTGAGCACGTTGAAGGTTGAGTCATCGAGGATGCGGGCGAGTACGACGTCCTTAAGAAACTGGAGGCGAAACGTGTGGTGAACCTTCTTGCGTATAGTTTCATCTCGAATGACAATAGGTTGGTGGAAACGAGTGTTGTTATGGAGGAAGTCCCGGTAATTTGCTTTGTGCGTAGGGAATTCCGGATCATCTAGACCACGCTATAAGCGAACAGCGAGCATTTTCAATAGGGAAAAACCCACATTCAAGCATCCCAACCACTCCAAAGAAGATGTCGTCTTCAAGGATGTGCTCGTAAATGCTATGGTCGTTCATCAACACTGTAAGTGGGCGTGAGCAGCACCGACATAAAATCTGAGCCGAACGCGTTACAAATAGTTTGCATGAGACTACACAACGCATGAAGATTATCGAGGCTTTCCAAATCCTCTGCCATGCTCATAACGTCGATGAGTGCTTTGATATATCCCTAAGATTGCGTTTCAGTAATATGAGCAGCCGGAAGTTTCTTATCCATATTATGACTCACTTCGCGTTGGATGTACTCGCATATCCTCTCCTTGATGGTTTGGGTTCGAGCGAGTGCTTTGATGGCACCCTCAATATCTTGGATATTACCTAATTGCGGAGATGGCAAGTGACCGGTGCGGATAATGGTTGCGGTGGTAGCAGAATGATCACCGGCAGGGGACGAAGAACCAAGCCCTTGATCTTCTAACCAAAAGCACATAACGATTAGGTGAGTGTCAAAGCGACGAAAGAGCACGAGTCACACATGGTGGGCAGAGGGTTAGTGTGACGCTCACCTGTATTCAAGTGGCGTTGCACTTCGATGATAAAGTTCCAGACCTCCGCACATCCATCTGCATCCTGGAAGCTTAATGCATAGTCTGCCCCGTCTGGTTCTGTCCACACAATTAAACTATCTGCAAGCTGATGAGTACACGAGACACGTTTTGGTAACCCATTTCCGTCGGAATATAATGGCAGGTACGCGAATGGAAGGAATCGCACCTTGTTGACGTTGGTAGACGTCATTCGAACGGATGGCTGTGGAGAGGATGACTTTGTTAAAGTCCGCCTCGGAGCGGGCAATGAGAAAGGCCTGGTTGCCCTCGTCGAGCTGCCCAAAGCAGTAGGCAGTACCTTGATCGACCCATCGCGAGCCGATGAGTTCGTAAACCTTTGCGGAACAGGGCGAGTGTGGGTTAGAGTGCGTTCGAGCTGAAGTCATGCAAATGACGAAGACAAAGAGACGAAGAAACGCGTTCGTCACAAGGTTGAAAGAAACGTGACACCGGACAAAATTCAACAGGGTGCATGGCAGCAACGATGAACCACCAAAATCCGGGAATAGGCGATCTCGTATGACTGTTGTAAAAGGTGAGATGAAGCTCACCTTTACGCGTTTTAATTCCTGCGAAGACTCAGGGGATTGCTGAGAGTCAGAAGCGGAGTCAGCGGTCTCGGGTGTGTTGATGTGGTCTTCCTTGACATGCTCTCCAACGTGTTCAACGTCGCCAAAAAGTAGGTCACGAGAGTCACCCAAGGACAAGGGATTTGAGGATGGGGCGTTCAAAGCAGTGGCTGGTTCGGTAAGACAATCAAGGTCGAGGTCCAGCGCAGAGTGATTGGCTGCAGCTGCAAGCAGGTCGTGTGGAGCGGCTGATAATGGACCGTGTTGCATGTCGACAACATCGTTGCCCGGCGTGAAAGACGGCAATTCCTGGTCCGTCCCACTCATAGCAGACGTCGTCCCGTAGTAATCACGAGCCTAACGGCGCCCTCCGACACACCAACCAATGAGACCGGTGGGGTTGTTGTCGACGTGTGTTTCGTCGACAACGTTAACCAGAACGAAAACACCGTGGGAACGCTGTCTGGGGTCGAACCAAACACACGACAGAGGCTCGCCGTCGTCATCGACACTGGCAAGAACAGCATCGGCGTCGTCGTGGGCGGTCATCTCAAACAGCATCAGCCGAGACTCAAACGGGGACATCCTTCATGTTGCCCAGATCACCCTTGTCAAGTGACATTACATCGTGAACGTGTCTCATGTCAGGCGATCGGCGTGACTCGTTCGAATCCAAAGGAAGAATTAAATCGATATCGGGCTCGTTTGCGGGTCCGTCCGATAGTATTTGCTGATATCCTGCCTGGTCTTTTGTTGGAACCGCCAAGGAACCTCTCACTTTGCTGGTACCCACTTCCCTCGACTAATCATTGAAAACTCCCATGTTACTCGCACTGGATTGGTTTCGATGCCAACAGCCTAGTCTCGTCAGGTCGTCGTCGGAGGGCTCATCTGAGTGCGGAGGATCGCAGTGCGGTGCTGTCTTGTCAATGCTTGCACGCCGTGAGCGACTGGCCAGGCCAGGTTTGGCCATCGCTTTCCCCGTCGTTGCTCAAGCAAAGCACCGAAAAGATGAGAGTCCAAGACACAATTCAGCAGTGCTTTGACCTCAATCATTACCCGCCCTCGCCCGAGTTCATGATGACTTGGACCAGCCATTCCATTGTCCATGATCACGTAAGCAATTGCTTTTTTGTTAGTGTGGACATCTCCCGGACCCCGCGAGCTGTCTCCCCTGAAAATATTGACCACAAAGGTAGGCATTATGCAGCGTGTTTAGCCGGTTAAGGCTCGTTGCTGGCCAAGTCAGGAGGTGCGTAGCAATGCTACCGCCGCTTTGGCCCTCCACGCTTTGGCGGGGCCATGCTACAAATCAAAGCGTACAGGTAATGTTTTGCTATTTATTCGCCCATCGGGTACACTTGCCAGTCAGTTCGTTGGTTGGCGTCCTATTCTCGTCGTTCCACCATGGGTTTCAAACATCTCTTCTCTCGTGTCATCCGCAAGCTCAAGAGTGCGGAGCGCACCAAAACTGATTCCACCGCCACCATCGATGCAGACACCGTCGATGTGCCACTGCCGATATCCACAGCACCCGAAATTTCAGAACCTGCAGTCCACCTCGATGTATCCCCTCCAGTTATCGTCGGGCCTGATCCCGCTTCCATGCAAGTTGTCTTGTGGCAACCACCCGTCTTTCCAGCTCTACCTTTTGTTTCCACTCCCCGCATTGTCTCTTCTCATACGCGCGTCCTTGTCCCCCCTCTCGTCCACACCGCTGCAGCCCTCGCTTTGGGGTGCCCACCTGCTATTGCAGTACAACCTCTTGTTGGCCTTTATTCACTCCTGCGGTACAGTAACCGTTTGGAACACGACCTCATGCTTCAAATACTTCAGCAGTCTGCCCGCGTCACTACTACCGTACGCAGCATGGAGGTCGTTGAGCCCGCTCCAGACGAGGGATCCATTTCCCCTACTCCGGAAATTCGCTACCTCGTGGCTGACCTTACTCTTGCTCACCTCGCTCCTATGCAGAAGATCCCCCCTGGTGCTTACGGACCTCGCCGACTACCTCCTCCGAAGGCCTCAGTGAACCCGCAGGCTTGCCCAAGGGTCGACGATGGAGGTCTACTCCGTGGTCCGGAAACCTGGTATCCTGCCGCTGATCCTGCTCTTGTCGCATTTGCCTCTGGGCAGGCCGTCCCTGGTGGCACATGCGAAGCTCTTCCAGTGATCGGCCCTGCCGCTGGCATGCCGTCGCTTGCTTGGAGCAGTAAGAAAACCGTTGGAACATCGGAGATCAGCACTCCCAAACTCCCTTGCCCTAACCTTGGTGCGCTTCCCAAGAAGGTTCCCCGCTATCCTCCTGGTCTCGGTTACCCGGAAGATGACGTCGACACAGCCGAAGTGGCACACGTACCTACGTCTATTCTGCAACCCACCCTGCCTTGCCGTCCCAACCTGCTTAATGCAGAACTAGTACCTACCGAACGCCTTGCCTCTGCCACTGCCGTCCATTTAACTGCTCTCGAGCCGGGGGTCGTACAAACGCCGGATGGTTCATCCTTTGGCGTTGGCAAAGCTCGCTCTGAAAAGTACATGGTTCAAACGAACGTCGTCCGCATGAAAGCTGGCATGTATAGGTACAAGTTCACTCGCCCTGTCGGAAGCGGAGCAAATGGCACCGTGTGGTTCGGCGAAGGCACCCGAGATGATGGGCCTGCGATGGACGTCGCCGCTAAAGTTATTAATCGGGAAGCGTTCTTCGGCACGTTCGTAACGGACAAGGACTTAATACAGATATCTACCGCGAAGGGGAAGAAATATTTGGATGAGAAAGCCGTGTACGCTGGGAATTGCGTTCACAACGAATTTGATGCCTGGCTCGCGGCGACGTACGAGTGCCACCCATTCTTAACTCCTCTTATCGACTGTTTCTCTGACGACAAGAATATCTACTTCATCATGGTACGTCGTCTTGAACCAATTTCCCATTTCAAGCCCTGACGATGGCACCGTTTCTGACAGAGGTACTACCCTGAAAATCTCCGCCAGAGGGCTTCGAATAAGGCTTGTAGCCTGCAACTCTGGCAAATCCGCCTCATCGCTGCAGAAATGGTATGTGGTCTTAAGCTCATTGGCGATTGAAAGACGCACCCGTCCATTTTCAGGCGCTCGGTCTTGAGAGGCTGCACGATATACGCATCATGCACAACGACTTGAAGCTTGAAAATATCTTGGTTACTCCCAATGGTCATGTCACGGTTTGCGACTTCGGCCACGCAACTACCTTCTCTCCGGACGTTACTGAGGAAGAGTGGAATGGGAAGACTATGAGTGGCAAGGCAGGCACTGATGGGTATTTGGCCCCTGAGCAGTTCGTGGGGGACAGCACACACAACTACAAAGCCGATATCTACGCGTTCGGCTTAACCATTTTAGATCTCTTCATGCCGGGTGGCTCTGTGAGTACAGCGGTTCGCATTACTCCTGCGCCTGCTGACGATCCAATCCAGCCCTGGTATGAATACGTGCCTGGCTTAGACCTCGGAGATGACGACAATGCCGAAAGGAGTCTCTTTGAGCATGGACAACCAGATCCAAGGCAAGCGTCAGTAATGGACAGAGTCTACGACCGCTTGGCCAAGGATCTCCTTAAACAGGTGTGTACACTGCACATATTGGCATCTTCAACCTGACGAAGTTGTGTTAGATCCTCCATCCAAACCCCGCCAAGAGACCCGGATGGAACGAAATTAAGAAACATCCGTTCTTCACAAATTACCTTGATTGGGCGCGTGTCCTTGCACGCGAGTATGATCGTGAGTTCCCCTATCAGAGTTAATCTAATACCCATGCTCATCTGTCACGCTAGCCTGCTACCACGGCCTGCAGCCGGAGGCAAAAAGTAAAACCAATTGTCCGGCCATCATGCTGGGTTCGTCAACGCCGACACACTCGCGCTGCCAACGCAATCCACAATCTCCTTCAGAGGAGTCCCGATGCGGATAGCATTGGCGCTTTAAACATCCAGGCTCCTCGAGGACTCGGGTGGATTGACAGGCGACATGGAGTCGCTTGTCGTATCGGGGGAGATCGCTGTGTATGTGACTTCCCCCTGATGTAAACTGTGGCACTGTGAAATGTCGCATGCCCTAGCTGGAGCTTGTAAGACGGGAGCTCGCTGTGTATACCTTACTGCTTTTTGACGATGCCGCACTGTAATACACAAGTATTATTACCCTGTAACTGTCCAATGAGTACTTGTCTTCCTTCGGTTGACATCGGTTCGAGATGCGAGCGGGTGGAACCATCCATTACGTAAGTTGCTGTTGTTGGCCCAAATTTCAGTGGCTGCTTTGTACTCTCGCGACCAACTAGCGGCGTACCGTCTCTGAAAGTACAACCAACCCAGGAACAAAAAGACATGACGAAGACGACGACGATGCTCACTGTCGCCGGCATCGCCGTTGGCGGCCTGGTTGCATACGCAGTCTACTTTGACTACAAGCGGAGAACGGATGCCAATTTCCGCAAGCAGCTTCGTACGTGTCCTTCCCATTCCCCGGCGTTTGTGCGTGTTATCCAGATGCATTGAACTATCTGCAGGGAAGGATAAAAAGCGCGTTGCAAAGAGCCAGGCATCGTCGGAGGCGTCTGCGAGTTCCAGTGGAGTTGACGTGAACGAACTGAAGCATGCATTGGAAACAGTGAAGCAAGAGGAAGTCCCAACAACTCCTGAGGAGAAGGAGAAGTACTTCATGGCGCAGGTCGGCATGGGCGAACAGCTCTGTGCAAAAGGTTTGTTTAGGGTGTTCGTACAATCGCAAGAACGGAGATTAACTGTGTGGCGAACCCAGGTCCTACATTCAACCTCCCTGCTGCGTTGTGCTTCTACCGTGCACTCCGTGTCTATCCGTCACCCGTAGAGCTGATCGTGATTTACTGAAAGGACCGTCCCGCCGCCGGTATTCCAGGTTCGTTTTAGCAATATTTCTGTCGGGGTTTATCCTGCAACGTGTGCTGACGAACTTGACCTAGATTGTTATGCAATTGACTAACATGGATGTAAGTTCGCCTTCTTCGCCTCCAGGCAAGGGTGATGCACAGTTATCGGACGACGACGATGACGAGCTGGGTGCCACTCGGCCTCCGTCGGAGGCATCTTCGCAGGAGTGGGATAAAGTCACTGATCCCGGCAGTCAAACACCTGCCCTATGACTATGAGTCACCGTAACCCACAGTCATTAACACATGCACGCACGCTGTATGCTGTGTAGTCGTCATGCTTTCATGTACCCCGCTATCCGACCACCCAGACGCTCACGTGTCACGTCTCTCATTGGAATCTAATCTGTTCTTGCTTTCTTCTTCATCTGCTGGTATGATAATCTAATGTGAATGCTTTCTCTTTTCGGTCCTTGACTATGCGCTGCCATGAACTACCTATTTTCTGTCGCTGCCCGCAGGTCAAGGAACGCGTCGAAGGTGCGCATTGTCGACTATGAGGACCTTGCGGGTGAGCTTGAGCTGAGAATTGTGGTATCATAGGTTACTATGATTGCTTCCCACCGAAAGTGATGAACGTGGCTGTTAAGACGATCGAAGTTCCCGTGAAGGGTCAACCAAACTACTTTCACGAAAAAGAAAACCCTTGTCTGTACGAAAGATTTTGAGGCCGGTGAACTTATATACAAGGTAAGTCGCGCTTCTTCCACTCTAAAGCAGACATGCTCACGTGCGTGTAGGAAGAAGCCATTGTCACTGCTCTGGATTCGGACCTACAAGGGAAAGGAACGCACTGCAACCACTGCTTACGCAGTCTTGACCCTTCCAGTGCCGTCCCGTCCTGAGTCTGACCGCCTCGACTCTGCCTACTGCTCCACAGAATGTCTAGACAAAGCCAAAACCCATTCTCAAAGCCTTCTTTTCACCCTTGATTCCCCTCTACCTGCTGCTCTCGCTCCCACGATTTTGCCTGCCGCTAGGGCAGCCCGAGACGAAGCACAACAAGCGTTTGCTGACTACCTGAAAAAGCGTCAAAAAGCTGCCCCACAACTCGTTGCTCGATTCATTGCACGGCAAGTCTCGGCAGAGACTGCTAAGATGATCCCTGGTAGTGTGAAGGGGGCGGAACCCGTTCTGACAGACGGCGGAGACTACACGCTGTATGACCACCTCGAACGGCTCCGTTACCTGGACTTGACCCCACCGGAGGAGGAGACGAAGATACTGAGAGAGGTACTGCAACATGCATTACCTGGCCTTGAGCAGTTTGTCACGGAAGAGAGGCATGCAACCTATCTTGGCGGAATGAGTTATAACGCGTTTGGAGTGTATTTCGGAGAAGGGAGGAACGACAAGGTGCGTGTTCGCCTCTGGTATCGTGGCACGTGTTGATGGTGCACCTTTTCCTTTATTGTTGTATCGATAGCCTGAACCCGCTGAACGTCCGGAGGACGTCGAAAAATCGCGAACACCGTTGGGGACCCAGAAACAAGTTGGTGCTGGATTCTATGCTGTGTCGTCTTACGTATGTTTTCTGTGATGTCCCTGTGTGTTCATGTGCTTTTGACTTACCTCCGCGCAGCTCAATCATTCATGCATCCCTTCTGCGCGTCCATCGTTCGACAAGGGCACTTCCGAGTTGCATCTCATCGCCAACCGCCCGTTGAAAGCCGGGGATGAGCTTACGGTAGCGTACGTCGACGTAACCCAGAAGGAAGGTGAGAGCGTCGACGAGGCGCGCCGAAGGAGGCGTATCGAGCTCGTTCGAGGCTGGAGGTTCGCATGCACGTGCGAACGGTGTGCGCAGGAATCGGATGGGAGTGATGAGGGGCCAGCGAAGGACGAGTCCAAGGTGTCCGATGTGGTGAAAAGGGCGGAGGGTGTGTAATTTGCCGGATATGTGCTTCCGGCCGTCGCAGACGTGGGTGATACTTTTTAATGATCGGTTTGATTTTATTTCTTGACTATCGCTGTGTCTATCTCCTCGCCACTCATTGCAGTCCAAAATTCAATCTAGCTACAAAACGTGCATGCATATACATCTACGATTTGCTCTCCATCCTCATCTATTATACGCATACTTAGCTCGAAATTACCCTGTGTCCGTGTGCGTCAGGTTCGAAGTAGAAATCGAGTGTTGATACGTCCAGACCCCGTGACCGGCTACAAAAAGAGAAGGAAAAGGAAACAAAAGGAATGTCCCAGGGAGGATTCGAACCTCCGGCTTCACGGTTTGAGTTAGCCACAACGTGATGATTTGACCACTAATCGACAAGGACGATCGTAGAATTCCTCTCAACTTCTCCACCTCGATCGTCCATTCATGAACATTTGGCGTGATGCGTTTGGGCACTCCTTCATCAGATCATTGCATCTCAAACATGGCCCTACTGAGGGATAGTCGAAATCCCCGGTTAACATCTCCAAGTTGAGGCGATTGTGTTGGTTACCAGTCATACCGTGGCTGACTGCGGACAGAGAAGCCTTTTCTAGCCCTTGGTCTCGAGGGCTCAGCCAACAAGTTAGGTGCAGGCGTCATAAAGCACAACGAGGACGGATCCACTACTGTATTGGCCAATATCCGACATACATATATAACTCCACCTGGTGAAGGTTTCTTACCGCGTGATACGGCCCAGCATCACCGCGAATGGGCAAACAAAGTGATAAAGGATGCTGTTTCGCAGGCTGGCATTTCCATGCATGACCTAGATTGCATCTGCTACACTAAAGGCACGCCCAGTACTCCCTTCGAGATATATCACTCCGGTAATCACCTGCAACCAAGGTCCTGGTATGGGTGCACCCTTGCAATCGGTCGCCCTCGTCGCCCGAACACTGGCCATTATGTTCAATAAGCCTCTGGTGGGCGTGAATCATTGTGTGGGACGTGAGAAGCGTTACTTCATCCATATGTACTACCCCCTGATGAATAACCGGCAGATATTGAAATGGGACGTGAGATCACTGGTGCTCAGAACCCCGTGGTGCTATACGTCTCAGGGGGAAACACACAAGTGATAGCTTACTCGAGACAATGCTACAGAATATTTGGCGAAACCCTCGATATAGCTGTAGGAAATTGTCTCGACCGGTTTGCAAGGGTCATCAACCTTAGCAATGACCCGAGTCCGGGATACAATATCGAGCAAGAGGCCAAAAAGTCAGATTTCGTGCGTTCTTCAAGTGAGTCGGTTCTGATGGGCGTAAACAGGGGTAAACGACTTGTCCCGCTGCCTTACGCGACGAAGGGAATGGATGTCAGTTTATCCGGCATTTTGACGTCCGTCGAAGGATACACGATGAACGAGCGTTTCAGACCCATCGGGGTCCCTTATAACCCGGAAGACGACGTTATCACGCCTGCGGATCTTTGCTATTCATTACAAGAAACCGTATTTGCCATGCTAGTAGAGATCACAGAGAGGGCTATGGCACACATTGGAAGTACAGAAGTCCTTATCGTGGGCGGTGTGGGTTGTACGTGTTTGTTACGTACTCTCCGAGCTCTTAGATGCTCACCACTATTGATGAAGGCAACGAGAGGTTGCAGGAGATGATGGGCATCATGGCCCAGGAGCGAGGGGGACAAGTTTTTGCGACTGATGAACGGTGAGATAAAGGGATATCCAGTTAGCTGCAACTTCTGAACGTTCATGCAACTCAGATTCTGCATAGACAATGGGATTATGATTGCGCATGCCGGACTCCTTAGTTATCGGACGGGGTATCATACGCCTTTGGAGAAAAGCACCTGCACGCAACGGTAAGCGATTTTCTCGTGTGTTTTTCCATGATGTGCCTCTTGAGCTGCTCCAAGGTTCCGGACGGACGAGGTCCATGTCGCATGGAGGCTATAATTTCGGTATAGAGGTTATTGGAACCCCGTACCAAGCCGTATATTCTCGTCGACAGCCAGCCAACCGCAGTTTACTGCTCGTTGATGGGACCATGTACCCGGTATAGTCAGATAATTCGTCGAAAGGACAACCTAACATAAGCACATAAGAGCGAGCGGGGTTGCCTGACCACATCTTTATAGAATCATATTACTAACGCTGCTGTGAGCTAGCGTGACCTCTGTCAATGTTCATTTCACTAAGCCTGTACCCCACGACGCCTTCAAAAACCATTACTGGAAGATTTCTTCTCGCAAGCCTCAACACGAGATGTTCCTGTGAACCGCGCCCAAGGCTATCCATCCAGATAGGTCGAATCTCCGCTTTGAAAGTCCCAGTGGTGAGGCAATACCGATGCAAGTGTTGAATGACACCTGCTGAGCTGGCTTGATGCTAAAACCGCATCGTTCCGATCAATTATGATTACCACCCACCTGTAAGCGTATCGCCTCAAACCAGCCCGTAGTACCAGTGCCCTTGACCGGATTTGCCTGTCAGATCCCACATCACCACAAATCTTGGTATAGACTATTCCTTATCATGCTTACATGAGAGAACGTGCCCACGGTATTAAAGTGAGGATAGTCAGTGCAGTCGCTGGTCGAGTTGTGAGCCCACGAGGTACTGAACGGAGAGACCGCAGGTAATAAACGAGAGTCTTCGACGTATAATTTGTTCCGGTATTTGAACCACGAACAACTATTTGCAGGTGAATGGATTCGAGCGGGGTAGATGTATGATAGAGATATGTACGTAGTAAGTCTAACAAGTACATCGCGTAAAAGTGCGCCTGCATTGGGATCCAGGTGGTTCGTAAGTACGCATGCGTGCCTCAAACGCCGTAGGGTAAGTGTGGGTAGGTCATTGCCACCTTGGAAGAGTAGGTAGGAGTGCGCCTGGGGGTACTCGACCCGAGTAGCCATCAAACCAGCTGCCCACGGCGAAGTGAATCGCCGAGTGTCTCGTGACTGTCTAATTCCAGCTGACGCTTACAAGCTGCAGGGTACCGCGCGTAGTGGCGCGCGGGATAATCGTGCGTGATCGTTGGGTGTGGACATGGTACGGACACGTCCGGGGTGTGTGGAGGGAAGTCACAGCCTCGCAAATCGATCGCTGATGGTTTCGTATTTGATCGACCGAGACTTGTAACTGGTAGTCCAAGGCACTAAGAAATTTGATTTCCAGCCTGGTAATCTCCTTTCGGCTGAAATGCAGACCGGCAATAACCCAGTCCCCCTTTCTGGTCGGAAAATCGCTCGAGTACTGTTAAAAGTGAAGCTGTCAGTCGCGGTTGACCAGGAGTGGACAGGCCATACTGCACACCTTGATTGCCAACAATAGGGTACCCAGAACCAGGCGTTCACAGGTTACGCCATCCGGGACGAGGAATCCCGAAAATTTCAAGCGGTCTATGTAAACGAGGGCAATTACAACGGCATGAATGGAAGGTCGCGACAGTCTGATAAGCCTGTCAACGAATTTCCGCAGAAGGGCATACTCGGGTTGACGGGATGGAGAGCAGCAGCGACGTAATGAGTCTCGATTCCCCCTTGCAAATGCGACTGCATCAACTACGCAATCTACAACATAGTCTAGAGGGAGACTGTGACGACCGAAGCACAGCGGGGGATGTTAAGAAGACTTACCACAAAGACGCATGCGTGCGTTGTTGGAGACGTCGAACAGTTTCTTGAGATCAACGAGAGTGATCATCTTCGTCTGGAGTCAAGAGGGATTATAGGATAGTATCTGAGGGGAAACCCATTCTGTAGACCGTGGATAGGAGACATAAACCCTTTTTCGGTCCTGGAGAAACCCAGGAACCCATCATCCGCACAGTCACCGGGCAACGAGTCTTCTCGGTGATAAATGAGGTTTCGAGTAAATGGGTGCATGAAAACGAAACGAGACTCGATAATGACTTCAGAGAGATCTTTCCTCCCTCTTTACCGTCCGTCGGAATCCCCCTGGCTTGTATGTCTTGAGCCGTCAGGATCTCTGCTTTGCACCGACATGGTGGCGCCGCGCGGCAAGCTCTGCTGATTATGGGGGTAGGAAGGACCAAGAGCATTTGAGAGTTTCGGTCACAGGCGACCATGTTCCTATGAAACTGTGATACCCGACAACGGCTAGCCACTTACAAGAATACCTGTTAGACCTCTTCATCAGTTTTCATCAGAACGTGGACGTGTATTAGGGCGTGTTGCCGTTGTCGGATCGAGTTCTCTATTACTTGTTGCTCCAGAAGTATGTGGTGGTAGCTGAATGACGTGGACGTCCACGACCTCTCTCTCATCAGGTTGACCGCGACTTGCACATGGCCTCGATCCGTTCCTCTCCACGGCAAATACTCCGCATACTTGGACGATCCCGGACATGTCAAAGGTTTGGACCAGCAGCCCTCGGGCTACGCAACATACACGTGTCCCCAACCCGTATGACTGACCGCCCGACGACGTTGACCAACATCCTCGCTTCCGAAATACCCCCGCCGGTGCAGGTCCTCTCCGTCTCAAAAACAGGCATTAAGCTCGCTGAGGGACTGGTCTTGAGAGGACCTGTCATATTCTTGGATGGAAAGGTGTTTTTGTGGGACGTTCCGAATGGCGGCTTCAATTCTGTTGTAAGTACAGCGGAGCCGCGTTCAGGGAAAGGGTCGGGCATGGAGAAGTGGGAAGGCTGGACGAACGAGCACTGGTCCATATTCGAGGTTGTCGTACCGAAGCCTGGTGTGTACACTCGAAATTGCGTGGTCGTTGGTCACTCAAACTGTGCATAGAAATCCTGGTATTTGGCACGGGTGCACGGGTGGAATTCGTCCCACCCAGGGTAAGGTCATTTATAACGGGACTGGGCATACAGCTGGATGTGATGGATACCGTGCGCCATTCGTTGCCAGTGCTGCCCCTGTGCTGACCCACACCACAGAGAAACGCATCATCGACGTACAATCTGCTGGCAGAAGAAGGAAGACGAGTCGCTGCTGCACTCCTTCCACTGCAGCCCAAGTTATGGGAGAGAAATAAAGGGTTCTGACCTGTCATCTACGACTGTCCTCCGTAGTATCATAGTCTAATCTCGTGCGACTTAAAAGTACAATATGCAGTGTCTGTGTGAAGTGACTCGGGGATGCAGTCATTCAGGTGGTGCTTTGCGTTTGCCTTTGCCAATGGGTGTTGTTGGCTGTGGTGGTGGTGGGGCGCGACGAGCTTGCTCCTCTTCCTCCTCATCGAGAAGCGACGTGTGAGAGACTTCAACTGGCACCAGTTTACCTGCGTGAAGTGAGTCAGTGAACGCGAAAGACACGTATAGGAAACCCCTTCAGGTCACCGTTTTCGTCTCTGAACTGTACGTAGAGCTCCTCCCAATTATTGAGCAGTCCCCGTATCGGCGAGTCAGTGTCGAGCACTTCGTATGCCGGCGCAGCAGAACTCTGTCTGCCCCTGTCTCTGATCGCTCTACACAGCTCGAAATCGTCCACCGACGTCACGACTGGGATGTCTTCGTTCGCGTTCGCATTGCCACTGCCGTCGACGTCAAGCATTTCCTCATCTTCCCCAGGTGCTGTCGGGATACGATCTGAGTCGGTGGGTTCACGTAGGACGGGGGACGACAGTGCTGAGAGTGCCTCCGCTTTGAGCGATCCGACGGTGGCGTTTTGCGGTGCGCTCAAGAATACAGTTAGACGATGTGTCTTCAGCAAAAGAATGTAAGTCTTTGGCGGCACTCGTGGAGGCTGTTGGCTTCAGCTCAACTACCAAGCAATAAATGAACCGAATGGCACTGACCATGCTAGTTAGTGAGTACAGTCGAACACCGACTCAGCTGAAGGGAATGAAGTGCCGTGGGAACGACCTTCCCGTTCTCGTCTGCTGGTCCCGACTTCGTCCCAACTTCACAGTGCAACCCGCGCAATCAAACGATGAGCACCTTCCACGACCCAGCGCGCGCGGACCACCCGTACAAGGACCCAACACCGCTGCCTGCGTCGGTACCAAAGGTTCAGGAGCTGGGTGTGACAAGTGCACCTCTCAAGAGCGCGGCGTTTTTCATCGGAGCCTACTGTAAAGAGTATAATGGTACGGGCACATTCATGCAATCTAATTGGGAGGGCTGATGAATAGGTCCTCTGTTTGCTGCGACTTGGTGCTTCACTGTCGGACTGCTGCATGGACACAGAGGACTTTATGCTCTGCAAGAACGAGAGTGGGGGTGACCCTGGAGCTTGTTTGAAGGAAGGACGTCGGGTCACCCGGTGTGCGACCGATTTGTGAGTCTCGTGCTCGTGCCGTTCATTCTGACCGTGCACCTCCATGGCAACCTTCTGCTCTCAGGCGCTGACTCGCACTTCTACACAGGATTAACAAGATGCGGGAAAACTGCCTCGAACAGTTCGAAACGCACTGGAATTGTCTCGAGCTGAACAACCAGGAGTACTATGCCTGTCGCAAACCCGAACGCTCCCTTAACAAGTGCATGTTTGAGAAACTCGTACGTCTGCCCTTTCTCTCCGTCCCCCTGGGTGGTCACCCATTCTCTGTACACGGTCGCAGGGTCTCGTTAAAACGATCCCTGGCACTCCCTCGTCTCGGAAGCAGATCCATGAGGTCGAGAATCCGATATATACCACTATCCAGCGGTAGAGTCGTATTGCTATCATTCTTACACTATATACGACGGGCAGCTGCTCGACGCATGCGTACGCTGGGACCATGTACCGTAGTACTTATATAGTGAATGCATGTCGTCGACGGAGCCAGTTGGCGGAATGTCGAATGTTTGTCTCCTTCCGCCATGTCGCGTCAGTACTCGGCGCGTGCTCGAAGCCATCGACGGCACTCGTTCGCACGTTTGCATCCCTCCCAAGCACGTCGCTGAGGCCTCAGAGTGCCATCTACGTGTCGACGTCGACTAACCCGTACTTTAATCTGACTTTGGAAGACTGGTGCGTCTCTATAGTCTCATACCTCGACTGTCTTACGGGAACACCGGTCGCAGGCTCTTCCGACAATACCCTGCACACGCTCCACTGCTTCTTTTATACCGTGACAGCCCCTGCGTCGTGATTGGAAGGAATCAGAACCCATGGAAAGAGGTCAACTTGCGTGTTGCGAGGGAGAGAAACGTGCCATGGATCAGACGAAGGAGCGGTGGTGGAACAGTATTCCATGTAAGCCTTCGACAATGACGACTGGTCGACGTATCCCACAGTGTTTATGCACAGGATCTCGGAAATACGAACTACTCTATACATGTCCCCCGCACATCGTTCGATAGAGCCAAGACCGCAAACATAGTGGTGAGGGCTCTCCGCGCACTCGGTGCCGAGGGGTATGCAAATGAGCGCAATGACATATGCGTCGGAGGAAAGAAGATGGGTTCCTTGTCGTCGTCGACCGAACTTCAGCGGTCGTACTTACCGGTGCATGTGATAGACACGTCTCAGGTGCAGCGTACAAGATCGTGAGCGGTCGGGCATACCACCACGGGACGATGCTCATCTCTACGAGGTTGGATACGCTAACGGACTTGCTACGCGTGGACAAGGTGGGTCGGCTAGATGACGTCCACGTCCGCTTTTAACATTGTAGTCTTACGACTCAGCCTACCATGAATACGAAAGGCGTCGAATCTGTTCGTTCGCCTGTGTGTAATCTCGTCGAGGCTAATCCACGAATCACGCACGAGGCATTTGTCGAAGCTGTTATTGCCTCCTTCAGGGAGGAATATGGCGTGGACGACGAGGTGCGTGAGACCCTTGTCCACGTCGACTGTATTGAAACGGTTCGCGGGTCAGCCATGTGTGGTGGAGGAGACGCCCGAGTACGTAGACGACGAGTATTTTAGGTCTGGGATGGCCGAGCTGCCCGTGGGTGTCTTTTCCTGTCTGGTAGCTCGAATCTGGGATTGATCGCGTCGTTGATCGGATCTAGGGATGGGAGTGGGCGTATGGACAGACCCCTGAGTTCGAGTACGTCCTCAAGAACAAGTTCGGATGGGGAGACGTGGTGAGTTCTTTGCGTCTGTTGACGTGCGAGGTGAACCTGACGCCGTCCCAAGACATCAACCATTCGTTCCAAGCACGGTATCATCCTCTCGTCTACGTCCACGCTCTCAGCTGCAGCTACTGCGTCCTCGATGAACATACAGGCCACGCTGGATGAACTAGGGCGTCGGTTAGAGGGGAAGCGGTACGGGTTCGTTCAAGATGCGGAGGTCTTGTCAGAGTTGGAGTATCGGTCTGGTGAGGTGGCCCAGAGTGAGGCGGGCGAGGTGTGGAGATGGTTGAAGGTGGAAATGAGGGCATGAATGGAAGGTTTTTTTATGACTGGAGACGTGGATACCGTCCTCGTTACCATGCAATCGACAACGAATAATTGAATGACTCTAATTAACATCGTACAACGTTCCATCGCACTCGAGCGGGTGTCGACTGGCATGTCAGAGTGTCGTTGGACGCTGTCGTCGTCGTCGTCGTCGTCCCCGAAGGTGGCGTGGTAAATGTCGAACACAGCACGTTTTCGACTTGTCCACACAAAATGTGGGATATTCGCTGTGTGTCTTTGGACGAGTCTCGTCGTCGTCCGTCGTCAGTGCACGCCGCGTCAACCGACGTCAACGAAGATGGCCGCCTCCTGGCCCCGCCCGTCGCCGTCGCAGGCGTGTCTGTGTTTCCTGTTCATTCTGCCACTCGCGGTGTCTGCTCAGCCAGCGACGCTCCCTTTCAACGACTGCTTCACGGGCAGTCCTTCGCAGAAGATGTCCGTCGACACTGTCTACTCTCAGATCGTCGACAGCCAGCGTCTCAACTTGACCGTGCTCGGCCAGACAGCCCAGCAAATAATCGGAGACGCGAACACGACCAACCTCGGTTAGCACTGTCGTCCCGTTCCTCGTGTCTTGCTCACCCGACTCGCACAGCGACCCTCTTCACGCAGGCCACGACGCTGACCATCAACACGTTCAGCAACAACTCTTATCTCTGCGATTTCATTCGCCAACCTTCGTCGCTCGCTAATAGTAGTTCCAACTCTACAGACTGTCCCATACCACCCGGCCCTTACGCACTTGCCGTCTCCATACCCTTCGATTCAAAGAACTTCTTCACCACCCTCAACACCGAACTTCGCGCTCTCGATCCTTACGAAAATGAAATACTGTGTCTCACGGTGGCAACCACAGCACTCCAACCAGGTCCACTGGACTCTCCCTATGGCGATGCGCGTAGTATATTCTGGGCCACCATCGGTCTGGCAGCTGCATACTGGATCATCGTCTGCGTCGCCCGTCTCGTCTCTGCATGGAAACGCGGAACGAGCCGCCCGGGCTCGGGCATCTGGGCCCGTGTAGAGAGCGCCGGCCTTATTCTCGTCAGTGCCATCAGCGGAGAGCGGCTTGCTACTTCCCCTTCTTTGCTGAGATTTTGTACGTGATACCGTCGTTTTGTTCGGCCGAACTTGTCTTACCGTAGCGGCACAGGTTCTCCGTCTTTGCGGGATATCATGATTCATACTCAATGGTGTGCTGCACTGGCCATGGTTGCTGTGCAATGGCCACCCTTCGTTTGTAAGTACTCGATCCATTCTCTCGTTCGTACGCAGTTCGTGCATGCTTCATCAGATCCCCTACTTTCCCAAACCGCATGGGCAACCCTGACATACAGTGAGCTCACCTCCCAGTTTCTTCCTACACACCGAATCCTCACTTCGCCTTCCAGATGTATCCCTCTCTTCCGACGCACCACACTGGAGTCCCTTGCAGACTCAACCATACGACCCTCCGTCCAACTTTGCGGATCAACTTAACGACTCCAGTTCGCTTCTTTATCTCAACTCGTCGATTCCCAACACATTATTTTCACTTCCAAACGGCACCTATAATGGCATGGAAGCCTTTGCATGGAGCGTTGGCATTGACCCACGTGATTTATTCCGCACGTGTCTTATTCTGTTTCTTGCCATCCTCGCTGGGACAATCGTACTCAGCGTGTTGGTGTGGTCAATTGACTGGATATTCTCCCGCAAGCCGTCTTCCATACTGCCCACCGGTGCTACGTTTTCTAGCTCAGCGACCAAGAGCCGGAGTCCACGGCAGTCCGGCGGGACATCAGCGAGTAAGGACGTCCTGGATGTCACCGGAGATGAAAGCCGTTCATTGAATACTTTCGGCCATTCATATCCCCTGTTACGGCGACGGTGGTGGCTCCGCTCTGACCTCAGCTCATTTCACACAAGCCTGCTAGAGGGAAACCTTGTTCGAGTTCTCTCTCTCTTCCATCTCCCCGTCACGATATTTTCGGCGTACCAGTTTGTGACTGTAAAGACTGGTGTCTCTACCGCGCTGGCCGCATTGTCTTTCGCATTTTTCTCTGTTCTTCTTCCAGGATTTTTAATGCTTCGTCTTGCTAGGACCCCTACCACAAAGCTGTATGATGAAACTCGCACGCTCCTCGCTCTCGGACCCTTGTATAATCATTTCCGTCCCCACTCGCAGATGTTTTCTGGCTTACTTTTCCTTTCGAACTTGATTAATGGTCTGGCCATAGGGTGCGGTCAGCGAAGCGGGACCGCTCAGGCGATCGTAATCCTCGTGTCTGAGGTTGCTAGTGCCCTCATCACAAGCGTCTGGTTGCCATGGGGAACGGGAGCGAGCATGGGCTTGTTGAGTTTCTTGTTTTGTGTCGCGAGGATAGTGACTGCAGTGTTACTGGTCATCTTAACCCCGACGGTGAGGTTTGATAGGACCGTTTGCGTATTTCAGAAGTATTGATTAACCTGCTTTTTTCATTCTTAATATCGTTGTAGATATCCATCGGGGCCGGCGCCGGTGGATGGGTAGCGTATGGCATCCTCGTGGTATTACTCCTCGTCTATACTGCATTCGCGGTCATCCTTATCGTCAAGCTTATCGAAGCAACCGTACGCATCTTTGGACGCGTCGGTTTCGACAGTTCGGGTCACGCCATAGATAGCGGGCTCGTCGGCGTGCTCGGATTGCTCGGGTGCTGTGGAGGCGGTAGTCGACGCGGACGAGACCGTCCTCGATACCGTGCGACCGAAGTTCGGCATTCTGGTGGCTCCTATGCCATTGGGGACTTGACTCCGTATGCGCCCCCTAATGCATCCTTTGCACGACAAGCGAAGAGCTCCGTCGTTTCGCATAATTCCGATGGTCCGCCACCGTCAGTGCTTCGACCTGAACACGCGTTGCGACCGTACAAAGAGGACAGTGATGAGGATGACGAGAGTACGCACATAATGGCCGCGTGGCAGCCCTTCCCAAGCACAGGAAACCGCGTCTCACAGGAGCGCAGGGAGTCGACACCGTCGTCCGCACCACAGGCCTCCACGTCTGGGTTCTCACGAGTCGGCGGAGGCAGAGCACACTACGACTCGCCTTATGCTATTGCAGAGTCCAGCAAGGGTGCGGGTGGATCGACACTGACCTTCCCAAGCATAGAGAAGCGGGGTTCTGCGTTGGGCCCAGCCGGGGGAAGTTCGCCAAGGGTGGCGACGATTGCCCAGGATATGGAGGAAGAAGTGGGGGCACCGATGGCATCGGTCGCTACGGTGGCCAAATTGCCTGTACTCACGAATTCGGGGCTTCCTGCTGGTGCGATGATGCCACATATGAGGACGAAAAGCCAGACGGCGATTATTGTCGGGGAGTTGGCTGCGTTGGCGGGTACGTCCTCGACCGAGCAGGAGTCCCACCCGGTGCACGACGGCGAGGAGGAGGAGCGAGGGCGAACTGCACCGCTCACGACGCTGTCGCCTAGTAATGCGAGTGGCGGGGGCAGTCTGGAGAGAGCGGAACAACAACAGCCACCGAAAAAGAAGAGTTGGTTCAACATCCGACGGAATCGGAGACACAGCGACGGGCAAATCCTCGAGAATGCGGCAGAAGCAGCGGAAGACGGCAGTGCTTCTTCTGCGAATCCCGAGGCTGGCAAATCCTTCGTGGTGATCAGAGAAAAGAAGCCCCTATCGACTCAGCCACACCCCAATCCACTCGGCCGCAAACCAAGCCACTCTCTGGACGACTCTAGCACAAAGCCAGCGTCCTCGTTTGTCGTCCTGCGAGGTTCTACGTCGACCGATACACGGCGTGGTCAATGATACGTGTCTGTTCTTTTATTCTTTACCTGCTATCAACGTACGATATCCTCGTTGCATGTTACTCCCTGGACAATTTTGACACAACTCACTACATTCCACATCTGTAATATTTACTCTCCTTACTTTTTTGCACTGGGCTCTCTGTAATGCAGTACACAATGAGGGGCAAATAAGATGCGAATACTTCACTCAAAAAAAAAAAATCATGCGATCATACAAGCACACCATCCTCGTCTTCATCGTACTCCCCAACATTCTCCGCGTCTCCACCGACCCAGAACACCCTCCAATCTTCCACGTCCTTGCGCAGCGAACAATACATCCCCGCTGCAGCTCTTAGTCGCAATTGCATCTCTTCGCTTTCCACGCTCCCACAGGAGCTCGTGGACGTTGCCGAGTCAGTCCGCTCAAGATGCGGCGCTACTACAGACTCGAGTTGATGCCAATGTCCCCCGTTAGCAAGAAAGCCGGTCTCCCCGATAAAGGACTGAACGTGCGTTGTCTCGGCCGAAGCCCCTTCCTTGTCCTTCCCTTTACGGTAAGACAAGGCGGCAAGGGATATCTCGTGTACCTCGATGCCATGCTCACCTAAGCCCAAGAGCTGTAGGAAAGATGGACTGTCTGACGATCTGACCGACCTGCGTGGAGACGGCAGGCACAGGCGACAAGCGATGCTGGAAGGGTTCGAATTCCACGTTATCGAGTACAGCGGAGGTGTCACCTGAATTGACTTGGGTAGTGGAGCTGAGACAACGTGTGTCTGCTTCCCGCGTGAGAGGATATATATGCTGTGTGGGGCCCCACTTGGGGCTTGGGCAGGAGGTATGCCAATTAAAATAGGTATGGCCCATGTCCCTTTCCCTTCCCTAAGAGCCATAAAATCAATGGAAGCTCGCGAACGTCGGGTGGCGAGAGGATTTCCGACGCCGAGTTGGTCTTTTCCGCTAGTGGAGCCGTTGCAGACCCCATCAAACATTTCCACCTCCGTCACCGCCGCATCTGCAATGCGGATGATACTGGCCTTCTTATCGAAGATAACGAATAACGCCATTTGTGCACTGTACGTGAAGGTGGCCGGCGTAACCATGGATTGGCGATTGTTGTTGTGTAAGGGGAAGGGTCCTTCCGATGAGGGTACACGTGCGTGTCCACTGCCCGATCCACCAACGCGCAAGCAATTTACATCCGATTGTGATCTGGATACGTCTTGGACTGACTGACGCACGAAAGTTAAGTTTCGAGCTTGGATTGGGGTATAGAATTCCTGTACGTTACATGTCACAGACAATTAGCACAGGCCACAGTAGCCAGTAACAACGGCGGACCAATCATTTACCTTGACAGGACGGAATGCTCTCTCGCCCTTGGGTGTTTCATATAGAAATATATTGTATTTTGTTGCAACTGCAAGTAAAGTTCGACGCCCGTGCCGTCCACCCCCTGGGCCGGGTCCACCTTCTTGCCAAAGAGCGTAGGCAATTGCACTCATGCTTGCCAAACGCGACGTAGGTGAGGCAAGCGGAACAAAATCAGTTGCCCAACGCAGCGGCAGATCTTCAACGACATCCCAAGATGAATCTGCCGGTGTGGTGGTACCCTGCCTCTTCGGACTCTGAGCCGAAAGATACGATTCGTACGATGTAGTTGCGGCTTGCTGTGTACGGGGCGGAGATTCAATGATTAAGTTCTTCAAACCCCTGGTGATGCTGCTCGCAGAACGGTGTTTTTTTACAGGCGTTTGCTGGACGTTCCAGTCGGAAGCACGGCGAAGATCAACGGGGTTAGGAGTCTGCGTGGGGCAGCCGGATCAGGCGATAACCCGAAACGACACGATGCTACGTACTTGTTGTGTGATTATCCATCTTGCTAAAGACATCAAACTGGCTAGGTTATACATTCTCAAGCTGCGCAATGATTCTTGATGGCCATTGGATGCAGACGGTGCATCAGGGTCCGGGCCAACAAGCGCGAGCACGACTCCCTGAGGCGTGCCCTCTCCGATATCCTCGTACTCTAGAATAGAAAGTTGGTACACTCTTGATGAATGGCTATGTCAATCGCGTGGGTAAAGTTCAGAACGAAAACAGTGCTTACGCCTCTCCTGTCCAGACCGCACGTGCCTGGGCCTCGCTTGGCCCTTTCTGCACGATTCCGATGTTACCGTCTATGCCATTCGCCCATTCGACGGGGTACATGTCCATAACCGAAAGTCCCTTGTCCGTCCCGATCAGTAACAAACGGTCCCGCTGGAGAGGAAGCACGCAGTGGATGGGCGATGTTGTGTGGGGTAGAAATCGAGATCCGAACTGGTGAACCTGTAAATGAGTGGGAAGGAGCGTCTCCCTAGATGTAGTCTGACATTGGGGAAGTGTGACGAAACTGGCGGCAGTCGGTGTGTAGGCCAAAGATTCTTGATTGGTAGCTGGTGTTTCCTCCGCGTGCGCTGCAGAAGGCGATGCCGAGAAGACGTCATCGTCGACTCGTATCCGCAACGGCGGCTGTAAGGGATGGACCCGGCTGTGGGATTGGCTGGCCGAAGATTCTTCCGCTGTGGTGTCGACCTGATCACATCATTCGACACTAAGAACACGCACGCACGCAAGTACAACGGGAGCATTTACCTGCTCAAGCTGTTGCTCCAGGCCATCCCCCCAACCTCTAGTCCGCCTACGCTCGAGCTCTTCTGTGCTGACTTCTGCATAGCGCTCTGCTGCCCTAGTCGAGTCTATGAGTGGGCTGTATACTTCGAAGTCGTGACGACACGGTGAATTACCTCTTCTCAATCCAACCCCTCCACCGACCGAATCTGCGAATCGATGAGCGCCTTCCATCCGAGACTTCATCCAAAAGGACATACCGAGAATTCGGACTCTGAGCTACGACATCGTCATACGTTGGTAATTCTCCACGTGCATCTTGCTCTGGATCCTGGATACAGGTCTCGAACGAATCGGGGGAATCGTGCGACATGGTGGACTGGACGGTCGCTGGGCAGAGTGGGAGTACGTGCCTAAGTAATGTACAGCTCCACCACCACTACCATGTTACTACATAGGCAGCCGCGCTGTCCTTGGCAATGCAAAACGTGGCCGAGTCTGGGAAATCACTGCACTGCTTGATCCAAATCGTATCTGATAGCGTCTGAGACTTTTCGATCTTCCCTCAGCTCTGCGTAGTACAACGGTCGAAGGAGGGAAAATGGCAGCACTCTGCCCTTCGGGTGGGGGAGAAAAAGAAAAAGAAAGCTCTCCTTCAGGTGATTATCCTCGATCCGTTTGGCCAGTCTGAACGTGTAAAAGTTTTCCTCTACCAGCTCACTACTATAACCACGCACTCTCCGTACATCAAATGGCCTGATGTTCACATGTCCCCTTACAAGGGAAGTTCTTCATACATCAATGGGGTGGAGGAGGGTCGATTGTAAATTAACACCAAACCCGGGGTGCGTCGTCTGTATCACCCTTTACGCCCGATGAATAGCAGCGTGCACGTTACATCGAAGTAAGTCCCTAGTGATTCTTGTCACGCCTTCTTCCTGCTGCAGATAGTATTGGGGGTGATCGCAGCTTGCCCTCTACTGTTATCTCCTGATATATTCTTCCTCCGGTCACATCGCACACGTGTGGATTGGCAAGCCGGTCTATTTGAGTGACCGTGGACAACCAGACGAATTAGTATTCCGCGAGAGCGTATCAATACTCTAACGCATTGCCATGCAGTCGGTCGACCAATGCAAAAAGTGGCAACTACGACCAGCAGATCTCGCTGATGCGTAACGCATGCCGACTGCTCAAAAACGGTACAACCCATTCCCTTTCAGGACCGAGTGGGCGCCTTTGTGACACAGGCGTGGCTTACTGGCTTGGTTAGATCTTTGGTGCCTCGTTGTTGTCCAGGCTGTGAACCACACCCCCTTATAAAAAGGTAAATGTGTATGCTCAACATCTTGCAAATTCTATACCACCCAAGTGTCATTAACAGATGCAGTGAGACTCTACATGCCCACACTCTCATCCGTTACCAACCCCTTTGCCGCCAGACACAACTTCCAGCAAGAAATTGTAGTCGAATATACTTCTGACTCTTATCGCGAGCGAACGGTGCCTTTGCCTTCGTTCGTTTCTTTTTCGTCGCATGTGGAGCATCTACTCATGACAGAAGTCCAGAACTCCTTACAGCCAACGGTCAGCATCCTATCCCCCCGGAACGGAGGGGTATGTTGGATTGCCTAAGTAGCTTTACTCACCTTTCACTCGATTCCACCCGCTGAGGGGTCACCTTGTTTACAGTGAGGCATCCTTCGACCAAATGTATGAGGGAAGTGCGACCACTTCCGTGGTTACGACCGTGCCAATGATTCCGGCCCAACATGGGCTTCCATATGACTCGCTCGGAACGTCACCGATGTCCCACCCATTTTCTGTCCAGGCACAGTGTGCCGATTCTGAACATCTTTACCTCTTAGCGCCATACCAAGCGAATAACATGATATCGCCCGGCACTCCCTCTGTGCAGGAGCAGCTCATGTATGCACAGCAGCCACATGGCAGCCTGTCTCAGGGTCCTGCGGGATTAGACGCTTCTCCGGCTCAAGAGTTTTCCGCCTCTTCCCTTGTCCGCAAGCGTAGCCGCCGCAAGGAAAGGATTCTGTGCTCCCATGAGGGGTGTGGTCGCGAGATGTCCAGGGACAGCCTTGGTCGACACGTGAAAGAGATACATCGTGGGATGAAGAGAAAGAAGTCAAGGGCGGGGTGAACAGGATCCGTGGAGGCCGATGTTTACCCTCATCCAACCCCACTGACGCCAGCGACTATTCTGCCTGTCGACGACAGTGCGCACATGTGCTGTCCGCCATGTTAGGTACGTAGTATGAACTGTAATTCATGTAATCTACTAGAGACTCCTGTAATGAATTGACTGACACGAAACGTGGATGCGGAATTGGAGGTCGCGGCGCGGCGGACCTGTCATGTACCTTAACCTAGATTCTTCAGCTGGCTGACGAAGTAAATGAAGCAACTTATTTGGCATGGAGTGCCGACTGTGCGGGTTGCTGTGTGTAGCGTGTAACTTGCACAGCTATGATTTAAAGCTGCCGATACAGATTGTGTGGCCTCTCAAACCATGACCGTTTTATGGGGTCAGATCTAATATCATCACCCTGGAAATTGTGACCCAAGCCCTTGGACAGCGCTCACGTTTTGAGCCATGACAGGTGCTTGGCACTTGCTGATACATATGCAACTGCAAGTTGCGACTATCAGTGTGTCACAGAATGACGTAGGGAGCCAGGACCGCACAAGTTCCGACACAACAATATTATATCCTGGTTGACAATTTAGTAACATGATAACCAAAGTTGGGATACGAAGTCACGTCTACACAGACCGCAATATTCTGATCATAAGGCAAACGCGGGACGCACCAAGTTCCTCCGTAATATCGGTACATAGTGTGTTGTGGTGGTGGTGGTGGGGGGGGGGGGGGGTTGGTACATAGCATCAATTAGGCCCCAGCGTAGCTCTTGGGGCGTAACCGAAAAAATCTCTATAGCTGTGCCGTATCTCGTCCCATCTTCTTAGCGTTTCCATCCCCCAGTGTTAGATTGACTGCCCGAATAGGACCGACATCGCCGGTTCAGCTGATCGCTTGTCACCTTTCAGGTGCCCCAGGATAGTCGGACCGCCACCTGTGGCCAGTGGAGCCGTTTCCTGACATGCTTGGACGTCTCAGAAATTTATTTCCGTGTCCGAGGACCTTGCAAGGTGAAGGGACCTCGCTAACTCTGCCCCACTGTACCGACCATGCCAACAACAGGAAGGCAGGCGCGCCAGAGGGTTGCCTCCCCTTGAAAATTCACGACTTGTGGATCTCTGAATCTGACGAGCCACACGCAGTCCAGGAAAGATTATACTGAAAGTTTATGGAGTCTTCTTGTTTCATGATTACGTAGGGGAGTGATCCTGCCAATACATATGCTTGGCCAACCGTCTCTCGGTCCGGAAGTAAGCCAATGTTTACCATGATACAGGGGGTCTTACAGTACACTGGATACTATGGATACTTGGGTCGTGAGCAAACTAATACACAAGAGAAGGATGTATACCCACGGGAATCAGGAAAAAGCAAGGCCGGTGCAGGTTGCCACGGCGCCCAAGAGCGCGCCTCCTGCAACAGCTTTGAGCTTCCCTCCACTTCGTGCATTCGTTCTCTTCCGATCCTCTTCACCGAATCTCTTTTCCAGCAAGTCCACAGCGCGTACATCCGTACCCAATATTATCCACCTTTGACCGTCTTGCTCACCACCAGAAAGCTCCCGGACAATGAATCCAATTTTTTCTGCGTCCCGACGGACGCTCGCTACGTCATCATTCGGGATGGATACCAAAGTGGCGGGTGCGCTTTCAGAGGAACGACTAAGGCGCTCTAGAAAGAGCGAGCGTTGCTCGATGCTCATTGTGCGCTGCAGGGGCTTAGGCTTCTTAACGTCTGGATCCGGCAGCAAAAATATGGTATCGTCCATGTTGATCGACCCCCCAATGTTGCCCTCAGGCAACGGCTCGGTCGACGCGAGGCTTGCAGTCGGAGTGAACAGAGTGCCTGGCATCTTACGCGACAACAATTTGCCAGTGACTTGTATTGGTTTTTTCTCTTCGTCCACGGCAGTAATAACACGTGCAGCCGGTTCGTGAGAGGCATGGTCCGCATCAATGAGCGTTTTCTTCCATTTAAGCACTGCCCCATAGTCATCGCTATTGCACGTGTCATCCATTATTCCTGGCGTTAATAGTCTCTCCACGATTTCAGAACTAGAAGAAGACAGCGACGCCAGTGTCTCTGCGGGGACGAGCGCAAATCGGACTGACAGACGGCGGTTGAGACGCCCGGTCCGATCTGTTACTGAGCCAGCTTCGTCAGCGGGATTGACGATGTGCAACGATGACAGGTCGTCTGCTATGTCGTCGCTTGCATGGGGTGGAGTAGCTTCAGCGGCGGGCTTCGACTTGTCGGAAGGAGAAGGTGGATTCGACTGCGCGGCGTAAGGACAACCTGAACGGGGGTGGCCCGCGCGGGGACGACCACACTTGGTGCAATGGGGAGCACGACGAGGAGTACTCCCGGGGGTAGGTAGCCACTCGAACCTGTGCTCGCGCGCGGCTTAGAAGGCGTGGTAGGAGAGTCAACAGTCACCACTAGAAGAGCGCGTCTTCGGTGCCATCTTAGACACCTGATTATTGCTTGTAGGGGGGTTGCGTTGCACGAGCGTGGAGTATTTATGTCCGGTTCTCATGATCCGCACAGGCTCTCCATTGCCATTGTCTAGTCCTTTGAAGAAAAGAAACGATTATCAGTTGTCTTCTCACAATCACAGTCGTGTCCAGGCAACACCAGCTCTTGAAAGAAAACAAAAGTACATACCGTTGCAATCATCTTATGTAGGAACTAGCGAACAAAGAGAGACAACAAAAGGCCTGGCTGAATTAGGGAATGACCCCTGAGATCACTACACCGTGGTCTACACGCTTCGTACTATGCAGAATAAAGATTCCTTTCATTTATGCCACGGCTTGGAACCATGACCGGGTGGAAACTATCTATTACATTCTCATTTACCAACTGCATGTGTCAGACACACGGTCCGTTTCCACCGTGCTCCAGTCCTATCACGTATACTCGTGTTACTACATCAACTATTAGTTCGGTGTGGTAACCACTTCCCCCTGGACCTTTCACCACGCTCAAGGGCCAGTCCAGGTTACCCACCTGCACGATGCTGCGGGCAGTGTCGTTCGTCTCCGAGGAGTTTCTTCAGTCCAATCCTACGCTCCGGAGGACGGGGTGGCAGCGAGAGCCAACGGTGGTGGTTGACACAAGACAATGGCATACCAATCCCACGTCCAAATGACCCGAGAGTGGCTTCCATTTTGCAGATCAGAGCGGAGAAGGAGAAGGAAGACAAAGGACGCCTACATGTGCCAGTCACAAAGGTCATAACATATTTATCGAAGAAGGCATTCACAATCCAGTTATAAGTGAAAGAATTAAGTGACAATCAAGCATAGTTGGCAAGGAGCGCGTGAGGCAGGATATGTGAAACTTCTTCAAGGAGGAAGCCGTTCCGGAAGTCAGTAAGATCACCTTTGAAAAAAGGGGTATCGGCAGACTGGAGTGTTCCCACACGACGATGCCCAATCCCAGATGTCACAGCACCCTAGACCCTGTATTTGTAATCGTAGAACTGCGCGAACCCCATATCCTCAGCCGCGGTTGCGGTCGCGACCTGACACGCCTAGACTGTCTTGCGTCGCGCTCTGGGGACTGGCTTCTCATGTGAACGTCTCGGACGTCCCCTTGCATGTGGAGGGCTATGAGAATAGTCTCTTCTTCGCTTGTAAGGTGGAGAAGCGGATCGTCCTTCGGTCGGTCTCCTGTGATCTGTCTCGATTGTGGTGATCTTCTTCCTTGAAATTGCGATCAGAAGGTCGGCGTCCATCTCTGCCTTGTAGACTCTTGAGTAAATCCTCTACTCCTTTGACACCTTCCGATTTCTTCTGTCCTTTCCGTAATTTCTTCTCGCGTTTCCTTTCTTTGCGCGCTCTACGTTCGTCCGGCGTCTCGTCTTTGTGTTTGCCCTTTTTAGACTTTTTAGACTTTTCCAATGCCTTCATCTCTTTGCGCTTCTCTATCAGATAGTCCCGCATGGGGTCTTCTGGGTCGATGGAGAAGACCGACGAGGCGTCCGAGTCAGTCTCAGGTCCGTCGTCTGGGAAGGCGTGAGGGATATATATATCTCTATGCAGCCAGTATGGTCACTACCCACCCATGATCATCTGGGGCTTTGCACTGAGGTTCTGCTCTTCAGCATCAACCCATTCGCCATCCTCATTTTGTACTTTGGGTTGTTTATAACTCCTCACGTGGTCAACTCGCAGGGTTCTGCCAAGGACATTGGCGCCGTTGAGGTTGTCCACAGCAAGGACTGTGGACCTCTGATCTTCGTACATGAGGAAGCCGAACCCCTTTGTTTTCCCTGTTTTCTTGTCACGGGGTAAGTTCACGTCCATGACCTCACCATACCTGTATGGGGGGTACAGTGAACTTGGAGAAGATGAAACAGTAGAGCAGAACATACTGGGAAAAGATGGTAATGACATCTCCCTCAGTGAGGTCGTAGTGGAGCCCTCCGATGAAAATGTAAGCGGAATCTGGTCATGACTGAGCGTGAGGCGGCGAGTAGAACATGCTGTATGCTTTGTGCTCACCCTTGTATTCATCATGCCACGATGCGCTGACGCCGAGAGCAAGTTCCCTCTCGTTGATCTTGTTGATTTCGCGTACAACGCTATCGAGAAATTGTCAGTTTCAGGCTGTCGACCGCAGAGACTGCCCCACCTACTTCATGGGTACAGGCCAAGTCGTGGTTTTCCCACGTGGTAGTGTCTTGCGCGTAGCCTCTCCAAATCTTCTTTTTATCGACGGCGAGAGGGATAAAAGGATGTCTTCGTTTTCGTTACCACCCATTCACGACAATCCAGATGGCGGATGGGGTCCTTCATCGTCCAACATCCCAGAACAGTTCAAGTTCAAGGACATTCCCTACGCGCCGTTCTCAAAATCAGACAAACTCGGTCGATTCGCGGACTGGAACGATCCCATGAGCGATAATCGTCAGGCGGCCGCCGGTGCCTCCGCTACTCGTGATGCGCGCGGCACTTCCGGTCGCTCTAGGCGAGATGGTGCTCAAGCCTTCGGTAGCGGCACGGCCAGTGCCTTCGCATACTTCCACGTCGACGACGAATCCAGCTTCTCGCTGGTCGATAACAAAGCTGCACCACCCCGTCGCGGGAATGCTTTCTCGAGGGGGAGAGCTACTGGGCGGGGTTCTTCGTTTGTTAACAGAGGCAACCAGAGGCCTCGCGGTGGTTTCACCAATGGCAGGGGTGGCTTCCAACGCGGAGGTCGTAAAGGATGGAGGGATTGGGACAAGGTAGTGATGTCTATTCTTCGTTCGCTCCGGTTTACTGACTTTTGGTTACAGGGAAATCGCACCCGGGAGTCATCCGTTACCATCTCACCACAATGGTCCATGTTGGAAGAGATCGAGTTCCATCGCCTCGCTAAACTCAAGCTAGAGGTTGATGAGGCAGAGGACATGTACGTGGATTGTGCTGTGATCACTAGAACAATGCCTGAGCGTTTTCTATGGCAGTGATACCTATGGTCGGATTTTTGCCTATGACAAGATATACGACCGGATCACCACCAAAACCGAGAAGCCTCTGCAGCCTTCTGATCGCATCAAGTACAACACAACCACGTCGGACGATCCCGTAATTCAGCAGGTAAACCCAGGCGGTAATTCTCCTGTCTCGACGTGTCTCAATGAATTTGTCCCTCCAGCTTGCTACCAAGGACACTGCGACGGTCTACACGACCGACGTCATTCTCTCCGTTCTCATGTGCGCTCCAAGGTCCGTGTACCCTTGGGACATCGTCATCGTACGTGAGGGCAATCACCTTTTCCTGGACAAACGCGACGGCGGTCCCTTCGACACCGTCACCGTCAACGAAAATGCATCGGATCCGCCACAAGATCCTGCTCCGCCGAACCCAAATAACCCGTCTGAAAAATCCACTCAGGAGGCCCCGTCGATTAATTCGGCTACTTCCCTCTCCCTCGAAGCCACCTACATAAATCAAAACTTTGGCTTCCAAGCAGTGGTCGAGAGCACTGCCGTGGACTTTGCTCATCCAAACCCCTTCTATGGTCCAGAAGAGACAGATCCTTTGGCCTCTTGCGGATACCGGTACCGTGTCTTTGACCTCAGCGTGACTGAAGATGAAGATATCAAACTTTGCGTCCGAACAGAGGTTGATGCCTTCCTGCCTGGACAAGGCAATCCTCGGGATGGTCAAGGCCTTGCAACCATCCGCGCCCTGAACGAGTTCGATCCCAGGGCTCCGGGGGCTGGTGGTGCCCAAGACTGGCGGTCGAAGCTGGACTCGCAGCGGGGTGCTGTTGTCGCGACTGAAATGAAGAACAACAGTTGTAAACTAGCGAAGTGGACTGTACAGAGCATTTTGGCTGGTGCTGATCTCATGAAAATAGGGTATGAGTCCCGCCGCACGTTTGCTTCGCATTATGACTAATTACGATCTACTTAGGTACATTTCGCGGGTGAACCCTAAGGACAACAGCCGCCATGTTATCCTCAGTACTGCATCCATGCGTCCAACCGACTTTGCAGCTCAGCTCAACGTCTCCCTCGCCAATGGTTGGGGCATCGTCAGGACGATCACTGATCTCTGTATGAAGATGCCGGAGGGCAAGTATGTGCTGATCAAGGATCCCAACAAAGTAAGACTGCCGGTTGATATTGCCCTCCGTCACTAATCAGTTTCTGTGGCAGTCTGTCATCCGTTTGTACTCCGTGCCGATGACTGCATTCACAACCGAGGAGGAAGAAGGTGAAACGTTCGAGGCAGATGAACACGAGTCAGCGGCTTAGCTGTGCACGGAAAACACGAGCATACAATCCGACTCCAGCTGTATATGGCCTTGTGCGGGTGAAAATTGATTTTACTGTAACAACCGCGACCCGATGTCAGAGTATGTGTGCCAGACAGGAAGGCAGGTTACGAAAGTGCTTGACACCGACACCCTTACAAAGAGTGTCATTGGCTAGTCCTGTTTAGGGCGTGCGCGTTGCAAGGTTCATCTCGCCACTGATGTGTTTATGGATTAACCCAGGCCACGTTTCTTGCGGGTGCAATGACAGGAGAATGTACGTGATATCCTCCGATGGCTTGCTGTACTCTCTTTCTGGCCATGAACCCTATGACGCGTGGGAGGGACATTGATAAGATAGCGTTCGTAGGTTTCCTCGCCGGCACCGCAAGCTGTGGACGCGGAACGGTGTTCCCTTCTCATATCAGGGCCAGAGCTGGTCCATGGGAAGATATCAGCGTGCTCCGTATGCCCCGAGTCACACACATGCAACTGGAGCATCATTACGATTGAAGCCGGATTAGTTTCATGGTCCGCAAGGTTTTCTACAGGAGACCCACCCCTGTCCTTTATCTTCGGAGCACCTCAACAAGTTGAGATCAGTTTCTCGGGCTATGTACCGAGGGTGTCGCTAGGTAAACACTCCCGCGCCGTCATAACCTGTGGTGAGGTTTTAATTTGCCACCAATTCACTAAAATCGTGTCGACATCGTTCGTGAGTAAAGCATTCATTTCAGTTTCCAGCATTCGCACAGACAACCAACACCTCAGTCACCGAAAAATGCAGGCAGAATTGACGAATACGCTGGTACGTGTTTTTCGGGTCTTCCACTGGTCCCCACGTGGGCCCCCGGTGTTCCTCCGGTTATTATTCACCTTCTAATGACAACGATCACCGATTGGTGTGAAACATCTATCCCATCACGCCTTGGCCACATCAGGTTTAATGTACCTTGGCTGAACATGCATATGCCAAAGTCAAACCTTCCTATCACGCACGTTTCCGCTCGGAACTCGATTTGCTATGGGTCATGTGAACACATTCGATTTGGTCTAGGATGGAGGTCTGGGTCGCGACAAGAATTCGTGATTATCACTGACTCTGTTCACAACAGCTTCATTAACAGCAAGGTGATAGGGTACTTCACGTCGGAGGGGCTATACATATGTGATTTGGAGGTAACATAAGAGCTGCTTCGTGGTGCGATCACTGACCTCGTAGTGCGATATCACACGTCAGAAAGGGTCTCGTGCTTGGAATCAGGCCGCAGATGTATTTCCTGGCAGGGCCTCGTGGTACTCATTATAGGCTGTGAATACGACGGTGGCGTGTTAACCAGCCGTCAACAATAAGTTAATCTTCCGAGTTTTTCGCGGTCTTTTCGTGGCCCGGCTGAGAAATACGACGCTGACCCACCTACGGTCTTCGACCTGTACCAAAGACAACCCAAAGTGCGCCGTAAGCAATCCCTTGAAGGCAAGCCCGAGCCCATGGATATATTATACCAGATAGAGATTCTGGCTAGGGACTAAGATTCAGTCTCACAGCATCGAGCAGTTGCTACATGCGTACGACCCGGACTCGTAATGAACCGGGATTGCACGTATGGAATGTGCGTCAAAAGTCACGTCTAATGTAGTGTGGCTGGACCTATCTAGAGGTTGTGAGCAGCACCTCTACAGCGGTCTCGATGTTAGGGCTAAGTAAATAGTATTCAGAGCGTGGTCTAATCACGGAAGATAAAATGCCCTACCTCTGCTGAAGCGTTGTAACTATGACATCTCGCGACGTGTCCGGGAACATGCTCGTCAATTGCGTGATCTCCACTTCACTAGGCGTACGTATACGCGTCGCAGCCTCACCCGTCCTCCCAGTCAATTCATTCACCCATTCACGTACTACGGAGCTTCCTTCAGTGCCCTCGCCAGTGGGGCGTCCACTTCGCTGCACTGAAGGGGGGGCCGTGGTAATCACCTCTTCGTCTCCAACTTCCGTTGTGAGGTGCGCCTGTTCTGGGCGGGCACGATTGAATCGACGCGGTGGGCGAGTTGAGCCAACGAGCGGCAACAGAAATCTGGAGGACAAATTGATTGCAGTCGGTGATACTCGCCATGTTTTGATGTTGATGAGTTCCGAACGGTAGATGTAGCCAACAAGGAGTCCCACACACGAAGATACGAGCGAACCGGGTACGTGGCCCAACGCAAGCTGGGGAAACAAAGTGTACTGAGTTCAGTAATATGGAGCAGAAAGCATGCCTACTTGTAAGGCAAGCGCATAGGTAAACGCCTTGTTGCTCAACGGCACACCAAATATCCTGAAGTGATAGGCTACCGGGACCAGTCTGTACCACTGGTATAACATGCTGAAGACAATCGCGGATGGACCACCTGGTATGTGGTTCACGCCTATACGATGCAGTAGTATGAGCGCCATGAATTCTAGTAATGTTGACAGTAGCCCCGAGACGATGGTAAATGACTATGAAGAAAGGTCAGGCGATACGATTTCAGAAGGACACTTCGACTCACTGCAAACTTGACACTCCCAAACTGTCGTTCGATGTTTACGCCGACTACATAAAGGAGTAGCTCGGCGAGGAAGAGGTCACTTGAATTCGAGAACGCAAGGTGGTGCGTCAAGAGACGCCAGTACTAATACATAGCAAAAAAAAAGGACTGTTTCAGGATCAGTTGTATTCGAGTCCTGTGTGGATGCATGGTAATACCTGGTGATGGCGCGAGAGGTGAGGTACTAGCTAAAGACAGTGTCAGTTGTCATATTCAGACTCGTAGACATGCATTGCAACGCTCAACAAACCTGAAGATGGAGGTAGTGCTTCACATCGAAGACACCCGCCGTAATGGAAGTGAGTGCGCAAGCCATCATCAACCCTGTGAAGAGTATAAGGACATCGTCCACATCGAATGGGGAATGCATTGCGGACCCTTTGAGACGGAAGCATGTTCGAAAGACATGGATTTAAATCAAAAGAGGTGCCCGAGTCTAGTTTGCGGTGGTCTGAGGGTCGGCCTCGCTGTTGGAGGGACGTGTAAGAGTCGGTGGCTGTGCGGTCTTCATATTCACGCTGCGAGAGTTGCTCCGACTTGGTACTCTCAACGTTGTCATGTCCAACCAGCCGTACATATCCCCAAAGGCCGTGAAGGAATCGTATCGGCCTCGCAGCTATGTGAGTCCCTCGTCCGTCGTGAGACCTTTCGACAATTTCACCCTGTGCTACAGCAAATGTCTCCGGGTCTTCTCCGCGCCCGCGAACCCTTCCGTGTCAAGAACGCCATCACCGGCGTCATTCTCGCTGGTTTGGGGATTGGCGTCTGGGCATACTCCATCCGTGCGGTGAAACAAGAGGACTTTTCGGATGTTGACGAAGAAGCAAGGGAAATGATGCGTGGGCGGGCTACGCAGCAGCAACCTTGACACACCGAGAGACAACAGTAGCTAGAGAACGCAGGAACATGGGCCGAAACACTATAATCAACACAGCTGTGTCGCAATCCAACGACGTCTACAGTACTCCAAGCGCTTTAATGTCTGCAGTCCGTCGTGGTGCCAAATTTTTGTCGGCTGTGTGCTGGCGCCCCTATATTGACGTAGCTACATCACATCGATGTTGTGCGGTGTACTCTGGTCCGTTTACCGTTGACAATCGAATTCAAATATACGAGCTCGGTATTTGAGCTGTGTCTCACTGGCGTTCGAACCAACACAGGCTCTTGTCAATACCAACAGCGCTTCCGCTTCAGCTCCTGTGAGCACGTCCCTATAAAAGTTGTGACGGCTTCACCGCAACTTAAATGATCGTCTGCGAACCAGGATGAAGTCCTTTTCTGACATCCCAGACGAGATTTTGCACGACATTCTGGCCCATATCTTTTGGGTAGACGAAGATGTATTCGCATGCCCGACGCCAGTGTCGTCCAGGGCTACGGACGACGACAGCGACACCCGAGAAATAGAATACGACAACAACGTTCCTCGTGCGGCTGTTCCACTCGTATGTAAACGATGGCTCAACGTGAGCACTCCCTTGCTCTACGAAACCATCTTCCTTCGCACGCATCCCCAAGTTCACTGTCTCGCCCGCACGTTGCTCAATGATTACACCCTTGGTCAAAACATCCGAAAACTCAGAATAGGATGCGGGCTAGGCGTACCAATGAACAAGATACTGCGTTTTGCACCCAACATAACACACTTGGTCATCGAACTGGTTGCAGAGAAGGAGGAGCACATAATAGGTCTCGGGGCTGGACTGCAGGCTATTAACCCATCGAAAGTCGTCTTGATCCAGCGCTCCATGCCCTGGTATAATAGGCGAACTTTACCCCTCGTCACGGAGCTGTGTCACTACATCCCCAAGTGGACGAGACTGGTACGTGGACGTCCTATATTGCCAGTCGTTCTCTCAGTGATCGATCGGTCGTAGACAACGCTGAGATACCCCTATGACCGGTCTCCAAGACTGTCTTCCAGAGAGCTTACCACTGCGCTTGGAAACATTCCTCATTTACGCACGCTCTATGTTCCTTGCGGGTACTCGATCGATAGGACGTTATTGGTTTCGTTGCTCGGCTCTCACGGAGACAGTATAACAGAGATATACAGCGAGGCACCATTGGTGGACAACGACGTCAGTCGTATGTTTCTGACGCTGGCGGATTTCGCCAAGTTACGGCAAAAAGTGCTGTTTCCCGTGCCTGGTCCGTGGGCCGTGAGGCCGTATACAGCCTGCACGCGGGAAGACGAGTACGTCACTCTCCGTCATTCTCAGCTGTTACTCGAGTGACGGTGCAAATGTAGTAGGTTGGGTCTTATCTGGACAGCATAGGCCGGAGTAAATTATACGGACTTCCGGAAATCTGGTTCTACACGCAGGTAGCATCCCCTACTTCTAGCTTCGTCGCTTCGAGCTGCTATGAGAGACGATTGAGACTTCCCATATGATCTTATAAAACAATGCACCTACTCCTGCTTTTCTTTGCATGTCGAAGTAGTCTTTATGTAACCCGCACTCTGTCTTATTTTCCTTTCCGGCCCATCGGCCTGCCCGCTCTCCGGCATCACCCTCACCACTCTTTGACGTGCTATGCCAGTCTCCGACGCTCCTGTATCCCTGATCTAACAATTTGTTCCTTGGCACGTTGTTCTCTTTGATGTATTGTTCAACTTGTGCGAATGACCATGCGAACAGCGGGTTCAGCTTTAGCAATCCCGTACTGTCCACCTCCAGGGGCTGCAGCGACGCACGCTCTCCGCCCTGAGATGCCCTTCGACCAGTTATGACAGATTGAACTTTGAGTTGCTCGTACGCACGTCGCCCTGGTTCAACCTACCTCCGAGTCAGTTTGTGGATATCTTCGCAGTCGAATAACAGAAACATGCCTTAACGACATAGTCATAGATGTCCTCGTATTGCTCCCATAATCTCTCTCCCCATTTCTTCTCAAAATCCTCTACTGTCTTGCAATCCTCGGGCTTGAATACATGCACTTTTACCCCATACCGTTCTTCGACCTCACTGATCAACTCGTGCGTTTCTGGAAAATGATACAAGGTGTCGATAAATATAAGTGGTGGTCTCGAGTCTGGCTCTGCGAGCTTGGAGAGCATATCGATCGCAACAAGGCCCGTGAGGCCGAACCCGGTGGTCTGATACAGCCCAGGAAGATGTTCGAGAGCCCATGCAAGAATCTGTTGGGGCTCTAGGGATCGAAGGTGCACGTTGACCGCGGCAAGCTTCTCGGCCGAAAACGGAGGCTGCAGTGGTTTCTCGAATGTTGGTTCAGACATTCGAACTTGGGTAGGGGACTATGATGAGACCCAGGATGCCAGGTCAGAATGCGAGTAGCACACATGATTTATATACCCATTCAGCATGATCGTTGGCTGTTGCAGTGACGATGGCGTTAGTATGACAGTTTGCTGGCAGTGATGCGTCACGTGCAATTCTCAAACGATCGCTGCGACTACGACCATGGCCAAAGGATCGCAACTGTCCCAGCTCAAGGCTTCCCTCTCTCAAGCACGTCTTAACGATTCATCAAGAAAAAATAAAAAGAAGACCTCGCACCGAAAGTTGAACCCTTTCGACCTCAAAGTCACCAAGCCAAAGCATGATGTAGGGGGAAGAAAAGTCAAAGGTGTCTTGGGAAGACCAACGCAAAGCAGGCAGACAGGTATCGAGCAAGTACTGGTCCTATTTTATGTCCTACAGTGGCTCGCTTATAACAATCTGCTTTGATAGCGAGAGAGAACGCTCTTAAAGGAGTTGGAAGAGAGAGGACGTGTCGGAGGAATAGTTGATAGGCGATTTGGTGAAAATGACCCGAGCATGTCACTGGAGGAGCGCATGCTGGAGCGATTCACGAGGGAGAGACAGCGAACGTCCAAGGCGGACATGTTCAACCTCGAAGATGAAGAAGAACTAACACACTATGGCCAGAGTCTGTCGAAAGTCAATGACTTCGACGATTTCGGCATCCCTATGGATGATGATGATGACGACGACGACGACGAAGGGGATCGCCTTGCTGACAATCAGGAGGAGGTTGGTTTCTTATTTTATGTCAAGGCCTTATCCTGGGGAATCTCAACTTCCACTACCAGCCCACCAGCAAAAAATCGAAAAAGGATGTCATGGCTGAAGTCATCGCGAAAAGCAAGGAGCACAAGGTACTGCTCTATTTCATGCCCGTGTCGTTTCTTGGCTTATGAATTGCGTAGTTGCGACGGCAAATGGAGAAAGAAGAGGGGGAAAACATTCGACATCAATTGGATCAAGACTTCGATTCTCTCAAATCCCTACTTTATGTATCTGATCCGTCGCCGCCAGAGGACGCACTCGATAATTCTGCGGAGACCTCCGTACCTGATGAGAAAGACGATTCTTTGGATTACGACAAACAAGTGCGGGAACTAGCCTTCGACAAACGCGCCAAACCGAAGGACAGGACGAAGACGGAAGAAGAACTAGCACTGGAAAAGAAGGAAGCGCTTGAAAAAGCCGAGCGGCGGAGACAGAGACGAATGCTCGGTCAAGATCCTGACGACAGCGATGATGACATGGCGGACGGTCGGAAGCGGAAACGTGCACCGGTTGGAGATGATCTAGATGATGATTTCGTTGAGGATGATTCGGCTGTGGTAGGGGCAGGCTTGGATGAACAGGATCTAGTATCTGGTGGGGCGGATGATGGAGAAGCAGAGAGTGAGACGACAGCAGACACAAGTGACGGTGACAGTGAAGAAGACGAAGACAATTACTCTGTTTCGGGTGAGAGTGCGAACGGGGAGCTCGGGTCGGAGCAAGCGGACTTCACGGATACTACGACTACACACCAAGCCCCGCGTCGGAAATCTTCAGGGGTTCCGAAGGAGCTTCCATACACTTTTCCTGCTCCGGCCTCTCATGAAGAGTTCCTCGAAATTGTTGAAGATGTTCAAGACGAGGATGTTCCCGTAGTCGTTGAGCGGATGCGGGCGATTTACCACCCCAGTTTCGCCCCTGATAACAAGTTGAGGCTGCAGGTACGTCCTTCCCTCATATGTATACCGGTCACTGAGATCGTATGCAGACCCTCACTCGTGTCCTTGTTGACCACATCCTTTACATCACATCTCCTCCGAAACCGCGCATTAAGCTTGTATCGTCCCTAATTCCTCACTTGTTCGCCCTCAGTCGATCGTACCCCTCCGAAGCTGCTGAGTACTTCATAGGAAAGCTGTCTCTGATGTACAAGAATCTTAACCGGGGTTTGGCATCCGGCGTTCTTGAAGCAAATTCCAGAACGTGGCCAGGGTTTTCTGAGCTCATGTTCCTGCGAGTTACTGGCATTATCTGGCCGACTAGTGACATGAAGCATGTTGTAGTATCGCCAGCGCGGTTGCTGATGGGTGCCTACCTCAGCCTTTGTCGCGTGCGGTCTTTTGCAGACCTTGCTAGTGGACTTTTCTTGTCTTCCCTCTTTCTCCAATACGAAGCTCTGTCGAAGCGACTGGTGCCCGAGGCAGTTAACTTCGTAGTGAATGCCGTGTTGCTCCTCGCACCAAATCCTTACGCTTCCTCCGATGCTTTGCCTGGTGCCTTCCCTTCCCCCGATTTCCATTCGGACCTTTGTGCGGCCTTAGCGATCAATCCCAAGGCCGTCAAAAAGCTTGTTTTCCACAAACCAGATTTGTGGCAGTTGTTGTCTGGTAATGTTACCGAACAGTCCAAACTTGACGCACTTGGATTGGCTATCGATCTTCTTGACCGATATGCAGAATTATACAAACCGCTGGATGGTTTCATCGAGCTCTATGATCCAATTTACTCGATCATATCGAGCTTAGAGTGCGAAAGACTGTCAAAGGAGGTTCAGGTAAACATGATTGTCTTTTAATGCGGCATTTTATCTGATGATATCTCCGTAGTCTTCTTTAGCGTCGGTGCGAGATAAAGTTGGGCGTCTGCTGAAGTTTGCACGGCAATCTCGTAGACCGCTTCTCCTTCAAGCACACAAACCTATACCCATCCCGACCTATATCCCAAAGTTCGAGCAGAAGTCCTCGTTATACCTCCGCCGACAGGACCCAGATCACGAGCGGAACGAAGTCTCGAAGCTGCGGTACCAGCTTAAGCAAGAGAAGAAGGGCGCGATTCGGGAGCTTCGCAAGGATGCTAGATTCATCGCCGCAGTCGAGCAGAAGAAGCAGATGGAAAAGGACCAAGCCTACAACAAACGTATGAAGCAGGTGTTCGGTTCTTTGGAAGGGGAGAGAGCAGAGCAGAAGGCTATGCAACGACAAAAGATGAGAGACAAACGGCGTGCTGGACGCAAGTAGGACATGTTTATATGACTGATATTATTTTTGAGCATGCGTGAGCAAAAAGGAATGGTAATAAGAATTCGCTAGTGCTGCGTCTGAAAGTAGGTCACGTGAGAGCGATCATGGAGGAAAGCTTGATCTGATGTTGCTACCTTCGACTCGTTCTTCACGGTGGAGTGGTGATAAGAATCACGACAGAAAACGGACGGGCACAGACTCAGGCAGACGGCAGGGACACTCGGAGGCTCAGGCTGGCAGACGACGGTGTGGGGGCGACGAGGAGATGTCTCGTCTCATGATGATATCATTTGTGGTAGCTACCGTTATATATGTTTTCCGATATTTCATATTCCGTGGTCTGGGTGGGACTCACCCGGACTCGCCTCCTCGTCAATAACAATTTCGACTTACTAATGCTTGAAGTTGGCTTGTTTCGAACAGAGTCTCAACACTCCCCCTCAAGCCGGGTTCATGCCCATTAATTTATTATTATTTTTCTTCAGTTTAGAGTGTTTCAATCAGTGTCTCAACACTCATGATTAAGCCGGGTTCATGCCCAAGGCTTTCCTATGATATTCATGCTTGACTCTCGTCAGAGCCTTTGTAAATATATCGGCCGTCATTTCGTTTGTTGAGCAATACTTAAGTTCAACAATTTTAGTTTTTACACATTCGCGAATATGATGATCTCGCGTATCAAAATGTTTTGATCTTTGGTGATACTGTGCATCTTTCGCTATCGCGAGTGCAGACTGGTTATCACCGTAAAGTATAGTAGCTCCCCCTTGCGGATGCCCGAGTTCGTTGAGTAAGCTTCGTAGCCATTTTACTTCACGCGTAGCATTAGCCATCGAAATGTACTCGGCTTCCGCAGTAGAGAGCGCAACGTGATTTTGTTTCTTTGAGTACCACGTGATCGCACCTCCATTTAGGATAGACACGTAGCCTGAAATCGATACTCGGTCTTCGTCATTTGCGAAGTCCGCATCGGAATACATAATTATTTTATTTTGTATTTCGGGTGGTTGGCTTGCCACATAGGTAATGCCAACAGTCGTAGTGCCTGCAAGATATCTAAGTAGTCGTTTTGCTGCTCCCCAGTGTGACATATCCGGGTTCGCAGTAAAAGATGCAAGCCTATTGACAGCGTACGTGATGTCGGGTCGTGTCGCAATGGATGCGTACATCAAGTGCCCGATTAGCGTCGCATAATTGTTGCTACGGGAGTTATCTCCCTCGGAATCATTTTTCACAAGTTTAATATTTGGGTCGAGGGGCATCTTCACTGAGTTCGCCTCACTCATCCCGTATTTCCTTAAAAGTCCTTCAATATATTTTGTCTGAGTAAGGGTGAGCGTCCCCGCATCACGGTCACGGGTAATCTCAATTCCCACGATTTTGCTGGGATCTCCGAGGTCGGTTACCTCGAACATTCCCTGTAGCTCAGACTTTAGCTTAGTCATCAAGCTTACCGTGTTGGTGACGAGTATTAGGTCGTCTACCCATACGGTTATGATCTCAATAGTAGTCGAGGTTTTGCGAATATAGACACATGGGTCGGAGTGGAGGCGTGCAAACTTGACAGTCTGCAATTGGCCATTAAACTCTTCGTTCCACTGTCGCCCGGACTGTTTGAGTCCATATAAAGCTTTAATTAATCGGCATAGGCGCCCGGTAGCGTCTTCATATCCTTCGGGCTGCTCCATGTAAATTTCTTCTTTTAATTTACCATTTAAATATGCGCCCTTAACATCCATTTGCTGGATTTCCCAATTTTGGGCTACTGCTAATGATAAGATAAGGCGGATTGTTTCCAGTCTTACCACGGGCGAGTATGTGTCATTGTAGTCCATTCCGGGTACCTGTGAGTACCCCTTGGCGACTAATCTCGCCTTATATTTTTGGAGTATTCCATTTTTGTCATACTTCCGTGTGAATACCCATTTATTGGATACGGGTTGGCGGTCCGGAGGGGGATCCACTAGTTCCCACGTACCCTTCTCTTGTAATTGCTGTAGTTCAGCCTGGATGGCTTTCTCCCAGTCAGGCCAGTTAGGTGAAGCTTTAGCTTCTCGTAGATTCTTAGGGTCATCTTGTCCTAGTGTACTCTCATTGAATGCTAGATAGACTCTTTCTGCAGACGAGAGATCCCGGTTGTCCGAGTTCTCATCAGAGGCTGAGTCATCATCTGAATCGGGTAAGGTGTCAGCCGGCACATCGGGCTCGGCTCTTGCCCTTTTCGCTAGCCTCGTAGGCTCGTCATCTTCTTCGGTATGCTTTCTCTTTATCCGAAGTTTTAATACATCAGGTTGCGGCTGCACACTCTCCTGGACTCCCCTGTGGGCTGCAAGTCCGGTGTGTCAGTCTTTTCCTTAGTATGAAAACGATAGTTTCGAGAGGTTTTTATTTGTTTCGTATGTATATCAAAGTATTGGACAGCTCGTGGGCCATCCAGAAAACCTACAAATGGGAATGGGTGTGACTTGGCTGCAAGTTTCGAAGTAGATTGGTGCTCATCGAGGATCCAGACAATTGTCCCAAACTCTTGTAAGTGGGAAATGTCCGGCACATGGTGGTGCCACCCCTGGTAGGGAGTGGTCTCGCAAGCACGAGTCCAAGCTCTATTACGTAAGTACACGGCATGAGTTATCGCTTCGCACCATAAGGATGCCGGTAGATCTTGTGCGGCGATCATCGCACGTGCAAGTTCGACAATAGTACGGTTAAATCGTTCAGCCACCCCATTCTGTGATGGTGAATATGGCGCTGTTGGCTCAAGGACGATACCTTTTGCCTTGCACCAAGTTGTTAGTGTAGTATTTAAGTATTCCGTCCCATTATCACATCGAAATTTCTTTGGGAGGATTTCATATTGTCTTTCGAGCATATTCACATACTCTTTGATACGCTCTGCAGTCTCATTTTTATGTCTCATGTAGTATGTCATGGCATACCTAGTAGCATCATCAACAAATGAGACATAGTACCTGTATCCGTGTATAGATGTAGTGCGAGCTGGTCCCCATACATCCGTATGTATGAGCTCGCCCGGTCTCTTTGCACGGTGGGTAGCCGCGGGTGGATGCGGCTCGCGTGTTTGCTTTGCGGCTGTGCACGCTTTGCAGTCGAAGTCCGATGAGTCATCATCGACATCGAAACCGGTGACAAGGCCCTTCCGGAATAGCTTCCGAAGGCCGCTTAGCCCAATATGGCCATATCGCTTATGCCAGCTTTCCCATGAGCGGCTCTCAACTGCGCGATTACTTTTGTGCTCATCCGCAATGTCGGATTTAAATTGTAGCTTATATAAATGATTGTCCCTTTTGCCTATGGCGATCGTATCACCAGAGGGATCAAGTAGCTTCATACGGCCTTCTGCACAGATGGAACGTCCTCCCTGTGCATCCAAACGGCCAATTGAAAATAAATTATTGGGTGAGGTCGGTACATGTAGGACGTCCCTCAGGTGCACGGTTACTGTCCGATCTGACAGGTGGCTGTGCACGGTGACAGTTCCGCGTCCTAAGGCCGCCACAGGTTTCGTGGCTATGCCGGACACTGTTTTGTTACTCAGTGGTTCGTATGTGGAGAAGGCTTCGCGCTGTGCGCATATGTGCGATGTGGTAGCACTGTCAGCCAACCAGACATACGTAGAATAGCTCTTGGATTTAGTGGAGCCCGAGCCTACACTTTCAGTAGAAGAAATGCTACATCTTTATCTTCTTTGGCATGGTGTGCCTTGTCCGTTCTTCCGGACCTCTTGTCGGATCGCTTCTTATCTCGATCCCGACTGCGCGACCTACGGCGCGACCCATGCTCCTTATTGGCCGGGTTGGTCCAACACTTATTAGTAGTGTGACCGAACCGGTGGCAGTACCCGCACTTGGGTTTTCCCTTGTGACGGCACTCGCTAGTCTTGTGATTAGTGAGGCCACAGATGTCACACGGTAAGGCACCCGAGTCTAGGGCTTCGGCCTTACGCTTCTTCGTCTTACCGCTTTTAGCACGATAACTCGTCTCTGTAGTCCCCTCTCTGGTACGGTGGTCCCACTCTAGACGAAGTAGCGAGATAATCTCCTGTGTGGAGATCTTAGTCATCTGTGAGTGAGATCTACCGATGAAGCCAGCAGTATAGCTATCCCACGAGGTCGGCAACGACGACAGTAGGATTGCCTGAAATTGGGGTCAGAGATGACGTCCCCCATTTCGTACAGCTGACCCTGTAGTTTCCTGTAATTTGGTAATATGGTGCGGGATGTTTGTCCCTTCGTCCGCCTTGCAGCTATGCAGTTCCCGCCTTATCGCGGCAATGGACTGCTGCCTCGGGTCTCATGGACGAGGTGAATACTCTGCCACAATACAGCACTCGTCTCAGTCCCAGGATGGGCATGGACGGTCTGGTCATTAGCCAGATTAGCCATAAGAGTGGCGTACGCAATTCTATCCCGCTTCAACCAGTCTCTCTTTTCGTTCGGTTTATCTGCAGGCGGCTGCTCATCACCACCAGTAACGACTTCGTACAAGCCGTGCGCCTGCAGCACCGCAGCGATCTTTTTCTTCCAAGCGGTCCAATTATTGTTGGTAAGCTTCTCGGTCTTCTCGATCTTTGGTCCGCTATCCCATTCTTTCTCAACAGAGGACTCTCTTCGTTTTCCCTTCGTCTCACACTTTGTCGGCACTGCTGTCGACGACGGTGCAACGGATGACGTCATCGTTTCTCTCACAGCGGGAGAGACGAGAGTCGGTAAGTCATTCGATACGGTAGGGGTCGTCGTCCCTGGAGCTGACGACAACGTTCCTGTAGGTGCTTGTTCTTCTCGTGCCGAGGGCACATTCGATGCGCCAACGGGCGATCCTTCTTTCGACATTATGTTCGTACTCAAATCCAGTATTTTCTTCGGCTCAGAGGTTCGTTACAAGCGGGAGCTCATAACCTGATAAGAATCACGACAGAAAACGGACGGCACAGACTCCAGGGCAGACGGCAGGGACACTCGGAGGCTCAGGCTGGCAGACGACGGTGTGGGGGCGACGAGGAGATGTCTCGTCTCATGATGATATCATTTTGTGGTAGCTACCGTTATATATGTTTTCCGATATTTCATATTCCGTGGTCTGGGTGGGACTCACCCGGACTCGCCTCCTCGTCAATAACAATTCGACTTACTAATGCTTGAAGTTTGGCTTGTTTCGAACAGAGTCTCAACAAGTGGCGTATGGATGCACCCTGGTCTAGTGGTGTTGTTCTGCAACCTTCCAGACGCCCGCATCATAACAAGAATGCAATATCTCCCAAAGAGTTCTTAGAGTTCTACATTCTATCCCAGGCGTCCCTCCATCAAGATGGCGTGCTATCCGAAACAAGGATGGATGGGTTATAATGGTCTCCGGACTTTCTGACTTCTGGGGTTCCTTTCCATTTTCTTACCCCCGCGTCACGAGGAAACCAGCAACGAACGCATCACGCTCACTCATTATGGCTTAGGCATACTTCAGTACCTCTCTGGAGAGTTTGAACGCGTCTTCTCGGAGAAGATGAGCTCCTAAGGAAGTTTGTCTGTGTCCCTACTTGGGCTCTGTGTGGCAGCAGAGGCATGGATAGAAGTGGAGCAAGATGGTTCAGAGGACAGCAAGGACCCATCCACATTGTACAAGAAAGCGTCCAGCATCCTTGTCAATCTCCTACGTGAATGGCTCGAGTACTTCTCTCAAAATACGGAATACGCCGCGATACCCTCGGTAGCCTTGGGGTTTTTTGTCGGAAACACTAGATGTGACTTCGGTAAGTGAGCTCTATCCGCGTCGCAGTGGGCACCTCTCACCCATTACAGACGTCCTTATGCAGAGCGGAGGATGAGCAACATCCTTTGAACCTTTGCTTTTTCTCGAGACCCCGGCTTGCGCGAGGAGTTCCTTGTAAGGAAGACATTCCGGTAGGGCGCCTTGCTACCGCTTGCCTAGGCAGAGATCTTGACCACTGCAGATTCCGCCGGGTAGCTCGAATACGATTCGGCTACCCAGTGCATCGCACAGGCCTATTTTCTGCAGTATCGTTGTTGACTTGTTCAGCAGAACACTACCACTCGCGAAGAGTGCACATTTCATGACGGTCGACTTAACCAGGCGTGTAGTCCAGCTCACCCGTGAGATTTTCGATCTTTGCTTGAGTGATCCCATGAATACGTCAACACGAACACGTTGCCTTAACCGTATCGTCGAGAGTTCTCGTTCCCTATGCTCAACATTGACCTCGAGGCTGTCGTGGTTGAAGACTTACCCGCACGTCTATTGGCGCGTCAACTCGTGAAAGAAGTACATGCCGAGTCGAGCCCCTCGCTGAGACATCTTGCGTCGTTATTCTCTGACGAAGCGGAGCCTTTTGTTTTGACTCCTGCCCATGCTTCCGCGATAATCGATGTTATTTCGAAAGACGACACCTTTGTCAAACACGGAACTTAGGGTCTGTTCCATACTAAGTATGCTAATGCCCTTGAACTCATCGCCCATAGGCTCTTTCCATGCCTTTCCTCCGCAAGTGCATGGATCGAATGAACAGTCATGTGTTTCCGGGTGACCAGAGAACCTCTCCGACCGAACAGACAGGCGACTAGATGAACTGGATATTAATGATTTGCACCCAAAGTCAACCAAACCAGGCGGTGGGATTGCCGGATCGCATTCATCTGAGTGGCGATCTCTGGCCTCTCAAGAGTTACGTACCATGATTAAAGACGGAAATGGCGGCTGGATGGATTGTTGATGAGCGGACTTTCGGACACACTATAGCGAGTCGAGGCTTTGAGATTATCGCACAAGCGCTGAATAGGTATGGGAGATGTAAATGCCAATGCGTCTTTTCTTGACGTCTTCAAGGCCTTTGGAACAGGTTCCCTTACCATTAGGAATGCGGCGGTTAATTTTATCACTCTCGTTTCCACTCAACCAGCTCGGTTTCCCCAGCGAAGCGGGTACCCTCAGTGTTGGTCTGCGTGTTACTGGCGAAGGTTTTGATTGGACCGTCCTCTGAGGTGAATTCTTTACTCCGTAGGAAGAGTTACAAGATCCTGTCGAAGATCATCAAGTATGGTATTAAGGAGCTTTCCGTCGATGACTACCACATGGTGACCGAAGGTCTGCAACGTGGGTTACTCGACCGGGATAGGACCACAAGGCTAAGTGCAGGGTATGTAGCATGCGTTTGCTCCAAACTTGTGATTGCGAGCCCCAACAGAAATGCCGTCGCGGAATTGATCAAAGTACACACCAATATCCCGGAAGAGCAAGTCAAAGTCCACTCCTTGTTTTTCATTTCAACAGGATACTCGAATCAAACATCTGGGACGGAGTTAAGAGACGATGTTGATCACAATCGGATTGATTGGCAGGTGAGTTTTCTTCTTGTGCACAGTTCTATGCTGTGACGCAGTTCAGAAATGCCGGCGGTGACGTTCTACGAGAGGTTGTATTTTCCCTAATATTGCAAACTGGGGAGCAAAATCCCTCACTAAAAAGCCGTCGCATACACGCAGGCGTCAGCCCTTTCGACTCCACGTTGCGTTTGAACTCACCTTCCTCGCAGCTGTTCAAACTAGCGAGGCACCATAAGAAGCACAGTACGCACTGGTTTTACCCTTCTTCTCACGCGTTGCCCCGCACGTCGTTCTGCGGAAGTGCACGAGACGACTCTGCTTGCTGAAACTTGTCAATTTCTCTCTGTGCGCCCCAGGGACTTCCTGTCTGTGACACTTCCTTGGACCTCCTGCCGTTTGTATTTGCCAATTGCGACAAACAAGGTCCTTGAGAGATCTTCTACTGAACTTGAGAAAACACCAGCATCGTTTTTCCTCAGTCACTCGCACGATATTCTCTCTTTCGTCTTTAGGCTGCAGGGACCGGGGGAAACTAGGAAGGCCTTAACCTTCATCGTGAATGTCGTCGCTCCCGAAAGTACCATGGTGGACATCAAATCCATTGTTGGCAGTTGTCTGGTTCCCCTCCTTGCAGAGCTTGTTATGGTATTGGGTGACGAGAATGAAGAACAAGCGGTTAGCAATTGCATTTTCAATTCCTCCATTCATATTAACGACACACTTCTCGACGAAGGCGTCTGATGCGCTTAGAAAGGTTGCACGGTTCTGAACCCGGAAGGCGTATCCAGTTCTGATCCAGCCCCGCTTCTCAAGAAGCATATGCTCGGTATTGTGTGCTATACAAACGATAAGTTGCAAGACGTACGGGGAAAGCAGCCTATCATGTCCAAACACGAATTATCCGTGGGATGGCGGCCTTCATTAGGCGTATAGGGGACGCGGTGCATAGTGTCGCTCCACAGGTGGGTCCACATACACTGCGCTCCCACTGGTGTCCACTCACGATCTTTTCAGATTATGGCGACTCTACAAACAATGTTTACAATTCCAGAGCTTTCTGAAGTTGCGCTGTCGACGTGGTCACTTTTCTAACGACAATTGCCCCTCAAGACCTTGGCGCGCATGTCGGGGCCACTAGTGCATCCTTGCTGTCTTCGTGGAACCGGCTGTCTCCAGCAAGCCGCGAAATCGCCAAACGGTGTCTTGACTACATAGTTTTTGAGGCCGAGCACATATCCGAAGGCTACCTGGACGAGATTGCGGATTTGAATGACCTACCGGAGTTACAAGACACAAACCTCGAGCTCAAGCGTCGTCGCGCTAATCGTAAACCCTCAACACAGCTCTTGATCATACTTGAACGCTCAAATAGTGACAATCACGCGGTCGCTTTGCGTTCTCTGGCAGAACTCAAAACCTTCATGTCGTCTTCTTACCCAGATTTCACTCGCGGCCTAGCATCCGGAGATGCATTCGATCCGCTAGTCGGAAAGATTCAATCGGCGCTGCTGCACATTGTCTCGCGGGACGGGGATAACAACGAAGACCTTCGACTGCTTGCTTATGAATGTATTGGGATCCTAGGTGCAGTCGATCCAGATCGTTGCGAGATTGATCAGCACGATTCGAGGATGGTCGTGCGCAGCAATTTCACTGACGAAGCGGAGTCCGTGTTGTTCGCGATGCACCTTATCAAGGACGTTCTGGTAGGAGCGTTCAGGTCTACTAGCGATATTAAGTACCAGGCAAATCTCGCTTATACTATCCAAGAACTCTTGCGATTCTGCAACTTTACTCCTGCCCTTGTGACTTCCAGGAACACGACTTCCGTCCCTGTCAAAGTGAGGAATCGATGGAATAACCTCCCAAAGCACGTCCTGGAAACCATCACACCTCTTCTTGAAGGCCGTTTCATCAGTGCCCCGAGCAGGATGCCTGTAGTCCACACAACATCCCATTTATCCCGAACAGAACACGTATCGGGAGTGGCTCCAGTTGTGGACCACGCATCTTATCACGAGAGCCTCTGGAGATACGGCCCGACGGATTTTCGGCGTATTTCGGACGGCAATACGATACAAAGATGTCGAAGTGGCTCACCACCTCTTGCCCCACATTGTTCTTAACATCCTTCTGTCTGGGGACGAGAAAGATGCTGAGGATATCCGCACTGAGCTATTAGTTGTGTTGGAAGACCAAGTCGACAGTGGGAGTTCGAGCAGTGCAGACAAGAAGGTGCTTAGTGCTCAGGTAGGTGTCCTGCCTATACGTAACCACGGATTTCCATCGAATTTTCGCAGGTTGTATTCATGCTCCTCGATCATCTGAGCAAATATGTTCGAATTCTCAGGCAAGATATTAGTTCTAAGAAAGCAGAGAGCAGCAAGCGTTCTAGAACTCATCATGCTCTTGCGGAAAGTGAAGAGCAGCTTGTTCGAGTGGATTCTCTTCTTTCTAGCATCAATCATGACCTCATGGCCAAAGCTGCACTGCAGTGTAAAGCGTACGCAAGGTCACTCATGAACTTCGAGAGGCAGATTGTCAACCTCCAGGAGCAAGGTCGGTCAACCTCGCAGAGAGATTTAACGCCTTATTACGAGCGACTGCACGAGATATATTCCTATATTGATGAACCTGATGGCATGGAAGGCATCTCCACACTCATTCTCTCCCCCTCCCTCGAACATCAAATCCGGCAGCACGAAAGCACTGGACGGTGGACAGCGGCGCAGAGTTGCCTGGGAAGTCAGGCTACAGCAATCTCCCGACAACTTGGAATTTCACATAGGACTGTTGCACTGTTTGCGGAACCTGGGGCACTATGGTGAGTGATTGTTTCCTCTTGACTCCTGACTTGGATACCATGCGGAATAGACACTCTCAGAACGCACGTCCGCGGAGTATTAGTCCGAAACCCCAGCTGGGAGTCTGCTTTGGCCAGTTTTCAAGCCGAAAGTGCGTGGATGATAGGTGCCTGGGACGACCTGCGGCGAATCACCGAAGCAAACGAACATATCTCACCGTCCGTCATGAAAGCCCGTGTGCTATTAGCGATGCATTCAGGGGAGGACTCGCAGGTTTGCCACGGCACTCTCAAGGGCACGGACTGTTTTGGGATCTCCAATTTCTGCTTCTGGTACCAAAGGCTACCGACGTTCATATGATGCGGTACTAGATCTACATGCAATTCACGAATTGGAGATGATCTATCGAACAGTCTCGAGAAACTCCACGGAGGCAAAAGCACTCCGAACGGCTTTAAACGCGCGTCTAGATCTCACGCTCCCCAATTTCCGGGTCCGAGAGTCCGTTCTCAGCATGCGCCGCGTAGCATTCTCGTTGAGGTAAAGTCCTTTGCTACCTTAACCTGCGAAGAATCTCTGGTAATATGGAAATAGGGCTGGTTCCAACGTATCTGTAAGCAAAGAAATTGGGCGGACGTGGCTCGCAAGTGCCAAAATTGCCCGGACGGCCAGGCAATGGCAAACGGCTTACAGTGCCACGCTCCAGGCGCAGCAGGGAGGCGCACCTTTCTATTTTATGGAAAGCGCTAAGCTGTTGAAAGCTACCGGGGAGCCGTTACGCGCTCTTCAGGAACTAGAGAACTCAATGCGCCTTAGTGGAATGGGTTTGGGCCAGCAGGACACCATAGACCTGACTGAGGAAGATAACGAGGAGTTCAAGTGCCTGCGAGCTAAAGTACGCGTCTGAACTCTGAAGGTATTTCAAGTATTGTTGACATTACCACAGGCGCATATCCTTTTGGCACGATGGATGAACGAATCCGGAAGATATGATACTGGCCACTTGCTGAAGGCTTTTTCGACTGCTGCAAATCAGGGTGCCAAGTTAGAAAGTGCCCACTACCACCTTGGTCACTTCCACGACCAATGGTTCAAGCAACTTCCATCCTCTGATGATGAACGGTAAGTCACGCAAGCTTCACTCCAAGTTTTCAACGACCTTGACTCTCATGCAGAGGTATCCGCATGAACCTGCACACAGTCAAAGAATATTCGAAGGCAATGATGCATGGCTCGAAATATGTCTACCAAGCAATTCCTCGAATACTCACTCTTTGGTTGGACGGCGGCGAAAACCCAAAGATATCTACCCATGCTTTCTATGCAAAAATTAATGGCTGTGTTGCTTCAGCGATTGACTCGATTCCGGTGTATAAGGCGAGTGCGTGCGATTGGGCGAAGGGAAAAGGTGCTTAAGTTATTACAGTGGTTTACAAGCGTTCCCACAGATTGTTTCGCGAGTCGGACACTCCAACACAAGAGTTTACACGATTTTATCAAAGCTCATATGCAAGGTCATCCGGGAATATCCTCATCAAGCACTATGGCTCTTTGCATCCGTTGTGAAGTCCACCAAGGCTAACCGCGAAACTCGTGGGAGAACTATCCTCGAGGCCCTGCAGGTATGTGAACTTCAATTTTCCCCGGAAGCCGGAAATCTCACGACGGCCCCAGAACGATCCTAGTAATGCAGAAACCCGGCTTCCAAATCTTATCACGTTGATTCATGCTATGACGGATGAGCTGTTGAGGTTATGTAACCACCCTATCGATGACGACCGCAAAACTTTGAGTATGAGACGCGACTTCCCGAAGCTCGCCGCGCTGGGACGATCGCCGTTACTCATCCCACTCCAGGAATCGCTCACCGTTAATCTTCCTCCCACATCCTCTACCGAAAACTCTGTTCACGTGCCTTTCCCGACATCTGCACCCACTTTTGAAGGTCCGTCGTTCTGCCCATATCGATGGCTATAGATAAACAATGATTCAGAATTCTCTGATGAGATCGAGGTGATGCGGTCACTGGCACGCCCACGGAAAATTACTATCAGAGGATCAAATGGACAGACGTACATGTTTCTCGGAAAACCGAAGGATGACCTTAGGAAAGACGCACGACTCATGGATTTCAATGCCATCATTAACAAGTTGCTCAAAGCTAATTCAGAGTCGCGGAAGAGGCAACTTCGTATGTTGGGTTTTATTAGGGATTTTTCCATCCATCTGACTCGACGCAGATATCCGAACCTATGGTGTCGTGACGCTCAACGAAGAATGTGGCTTCATTCAATGGGTTCCGAACACTATACCAATTCGCCCTGTGCTACTCAAATACTACGAAGCAAGACGAATACGTTGCTGGGTATGCAACTACCACTCTTAATCCGAAACGAGTGATAATTGAGGACTATAATCCAGTCTACCGAACTGAGCGACATCTTCAGAAAAATCAAGGATGCACAGGACAAGGACGCAGCCGAACTTTTTGTTACAAAAGTCCTTCCCATGTAAGTGGCATCCTTCTCTTATGTATTTCTCAATCAACTCGCTCCCCAAGATTTCCCCCTGTTTTTCACGAGTGGTTTGTGGAAACATTCCCGGAACCAACGGCATGGCTCGCTAGCCGCCTTTCCTATGGACGAACTGCTGCCGTCATGTCGATGGTGGGGTTCATCTTGGGGTGAGTTAACTTCCCGATCGCTCAAAAAACCGGGTGACCTTTCTCGAACCCTGCAGGCTTGGTGACAGGCATTGTGAAAACATTCTCCTTGACACGAACACTGGAGATGTAGTACATGTAGACTTCAATTGTCTGTTTGAGAAGGTGTGTGTCCTTGCTTGCCCAGTCCTCGGTGTGACTGAGACCATGGCAGGGCAAAACTCTTGAGACGCCTGAGCGAGTACCTTTCCGACTCACACAAAATATGACCGACGGTCTCGGCGTCACTGGAGTTGAGGGAGTATTTCGCATTGCCTGCGAGATAACGATGCAGCTTCTCAAAAATAATAAGGATTCACTCATGAGCGTGTTGGACGCCTTTATTCACGATCCCCTTGTCGAATGGGAAGATGAGAAGAGGAAAATGGTTGGTGGCCATTCACGCAGCCAAAAAAAAAGGTCACCTAATCGAGTCATTATAGGATCGCGACCGACGGAACGCGGTCAAATCTTCTACGGACCTGCGGCATTTGGCCAAGAACGCCCTACGTCCGATCGAACGGAAGCTAAGAGGGGTTTATTCCCCGTGGAATGTCAAGTCCAGAACTTCCGGAGGCACTGGAGACGAAAGGGAAATTTCGACCGGCAACTTGGTGCAAATGTTGATACAAGAAGCTGTTGACGATGCGAACTTGGTGAGTATTCTCCTCGCCAATCGCTGGCCTAAAATTCGATCCTCCGTTGCAGGCGAAGATGTATCCTGGATGGGCTGCATGGCATTAAGTAGATACCGCGCAGATTATGTTTAAAATAGAGCTGGGCACCCAGCCTGAGAGGCTATTAAAACGACCCAGGGTAGTAAGACAGTGAAGAGAAGTGCACATCCTCGAAGCATTGATGGAGTGTCTATTCTACGAGACCCCAATTCACGCTTACTTGCTAGGCTTGGTCTACAATTCATTGAGCATGTCAACAATCTAGTCAGCCATACAGACTAAGTGACGTACGGTGATCATGGCATATATTCCTCCCACTGTCGTGACCACACCTGCAACCATCGAGACGGCGTAGATATCTGGGATACGTATTAATTAAGGTTGTGCGGGCTCGTAAAGTCAGTCATCACTTAGGAGGACGTTGGAGTATTTTCCGCGGCGATACACGGGCAGATGAGTTGCTGCCTGGCAAACAAGGTGAATAGTTGCGGTCGGAGAGGCAGAAAGACTTTACCTGGAAGGCCCGCTGCCTCTCAGGGATGCGGTTGGGACCTAAAAGAACATTGAATAAGACGATAAGTTAGACGAGAAGTTGGCTTACGGTTGACGAGTGAATCGAGCAACATGTTTTGACTGAGGTTGGTGTCGAGTTAGTTCAAGCTCAAAGTGCAGACGGCGATTGCCGGACTCTCCCGAGAGTGTCAACGTGACGGTCGAGCATGGCGGAGGCCCGCGTTCGCGTCAGAGTAAGTACCTCCTTAGTATACTATCAACACTCGCGAACAGATTTCTGACCACCCGTAGGGCGTTACGATACACAGGCCAATCATCTATGGGAACACAGCGACGGTGCTCACGGCGGCTGAAAGGGAAACATGCGCTTTCCCCGACCACACGCACAGATGGACCGTAGCAGTACGGAGTGCTCCCAGTGCACCAGACTCTGACATAGTCGGGGGAGCAGACGATCTCAGCTACTTCATCAAACGCGTGACATTCAAGCTGCACGACACCTACTCCAATCCGACGAGAAGTAAGTTCTCATTCGAAGAACCTCTCTCGTCATAGCTTCTCCCCAACACCCACATCCACAGATATTGACAAGCCACCCTTTGAACTTTCCGAAACTGGGTTTGCTTCCTTTGTCTTCTCTCGTTCCACTCTTACTTATCCTTGATGTGTCTCTCCAGCTGGGGCGAGTTTGAAATTCAGATCAGAGTCCATTTCGTCGCCGAATCTGGGGAAAAGCCCATTACCCTCTACCACCATCTGAAACTTCATCCGTGGTCCCTGACGTTTCCCGCTCCGGGAACGGAACCAGAAATTCCGTCTCCTGAAAACGCAGCCAAGTTTGGCCCAGTCCACTCTTGGCAGTATGACGAGATCGTCTTTACAGATCCCTTCCAGTCGTTTCTTACTTTGCTGACTGCCCACCCTCCCACGCCTCTTCCAAAGACGAGTAAAAATCCTACGCCCTTTCATACTTCATACCCTGCGTCTCTCGAAGAGACTAGGAACCCGGCGTGCCGGAGTTCACCAGCGCAATGGAGAGAGATGAGGGCGAGAGACTGGAAGAGGCGAAAGAGAAGATTATCAAGGAACAGGATAAGTGGAAGGGCATCTTACTGGAGCGAGAAAAGGAGCTGGAGAGGTTACAGAAACTCCTCGCTGCAAGAAGCTGACAAACCAATTGTAGCATAGCGTTCGTTCCACTCACTCTATCCTGTTAACTGTCAAACCAATACTGCTTGAATTCCACGCTTTTCAATGTCCAGCAATGCGCTAATGAATTATTTGTGCTGTGAAAGGGAACTCCGCCCCTGTCCGATTAACGTAGCACCGAGTTGGCGCGGGGTGTTTGTCACTTCGTCCACTCCCCACCGGTACGCCCAGTGCTAGTGCGAGAAGCAGTTAATAAGGATTCTTGTGTTCGGATTTCATATGCTGCGTAATTCTTTCATGAAAGGGCTTCTGGTGACATCTAGCTGTGAAAAAGCCTCGTTACCTTCCGTACGCTTAGCTGTACTGTTTCTGTTGGTTGTTCTGTCGTATTATTCTTATTTTCTGATTCCGTAGGGTCTCATCGCAGCACCCCAGATCTGGAGAAGGACGGTCCTCTGATAGTCGCATCTCGGTAGCGTCCCCTATGTTGTTCGTAGTCATCAAGGGGCATCTTCGCGAACTAGCGCTGAACTTCTTCCAAATTTTCGCTTCAGGACGCAAAATACGGAAGTTTTACACTACCGCGGCAAAGTACCAATCGTACATATCCAGTAGAAACAGTGTGGGTGATCCATTTAGAATGCACCCACCAAGACATTACTCAAACGAAGTCACTGGGTCTTCAGGAGGAGCCCACAATTCCGGCCCGTCCCTATCTCGGAGTCCGAACCCATTGTTGGAACGTATTGGAAACTGTTATTCACAGACATTCCAGCCATCGGCGTTGGGCCTTCAATGCCCTGAACGGAAGAAACCATATCCGCCTCTTCCAAGTACCTACCGATCCGGGCACATCGCAGTGAAAATACTGCGTCCAACTAATATGGGGTCTTCTATATTATGCTAACGTTGGATTCCGGACCGGTCAATATACGATATCTTGACAGAGCATTGTCAAGGCGCAGCGATATATATTCGATGCGGTGCCCAATGATACGTGGAGATGGCGAAGGACAAAGTGGATGACGACACCCGACTAGATCGCATCACTGAGACTTCAGTTTCGTGCTATGTCATTTTGACCAGGATTAATCAGCAGCAAAATGTTCAAGTTACATTCGAGTTACATTAATGTATATTGTCATGTAGGGTGAATGCCAGCAGATTGTTTCGTGGTCACTGAGCACAGGAATGGGTTAGGTTTCCAAAATGCTATAAAACATTGTAATGGTAAAGTAAGAATACACTAGTTGGATACACTGCAACTATAAGACGTGAGCCTTGTAATGGGATTATAAGCCTTGTGGCGAGGCGTGTCAAATGTGCGCCGATTGAGAAGAACCACGCAAGTGGTAGTATTACCATTTACAGTAGGGATGCAAACAAATGAAAATGACCAAGGGACCCCGAGGACTGTTGAGGTTTTCTCAGTGGAGTCGAAACATTCTAGTGTGGCACGGGACAGACACTTGCAGGAATGAGGCACATCTTTTATTGGTTGAGCTACATATGCTTCTGTCATGGCGCCGTTGTAACACCAATAATCCGAAGACTATTATCGGTCACTCCTTGACTGATATAGAGGCTGAGGATAGACGAACTGAGTTAATGCGCAAAGCACAAATGAACTCGATTGGAGTGTCTACGACAAGAGAGACGGTATTTATACTACCTAGAGTGTTTGTACCGTAGAACGTCGTAGAACAAACCAAACAAAGAGAGATAAACGCCATTGGCTGCAGCAGAACACGCTGAGTCAAGGCGGCAACGCTGACCAAGCAGCTGACTAAGTAAAGCGTCTATGAGCGCGTCTAAGTAACCCTAACCAGAGAGTGGATAAATAAGGAGAAGTACGCTAATACTACGCTACAACTAGTAGTGAAAAAGTACGGGCCGTTACACTATCCCCTCCTATGGCTCGACTTCCAGGCGAGACCAGATAGGCTGCACAGCAGTCAAAGGGTCGGGTACAGCGGAGAAAAAGAGACCTTCGGTCGAGAGTAAACGAAGTTTCCGGGGGGCACCGGGGTGGAGTTTGTAAAAATCGTCTATTGCCTCCTGGGCGTTCTTAAGAGCAGATCTAGGCTCCCAAGTGCGATCTTCTTCCGGGTATCCCCTCCAATGCACGAGGAACTGAAGATTGCCACGCTTCAAGCGGGAATCAACTACCTTCTCAACTTCGTACTCGACATCTCCTTCATCCGTGACCCGTTGTGGGCCGGGCCGAGTAACCAGTTGCCCATCAAGAGCACCGAGATAAGGTTTCACCCGTGAAACGTTCACTACCGGGTGTATGCGCATCGAGCGCGGCAGCTTTAACTTAACGGCGTTGGGTAGAACGTCCGAGACCTCGTACGGGCCTATCCACTTTTCGGTCAACTTTCGGCTCTGCCGATCTTTCAGCGACAAGTGGTCTGTAGCCAGCCAAACCTGCGAGCCTACGGAGTAAGCAGGGGAAGGGGATCGTCGTTTATCTGCCTGAGTTTTCTGACGAGTCCTAGCTTTTCCCAAACTTTCGCGTACTTCCTGGAACACCTGGAACCAGTCTTTAGCGGTCTCCTCCGCTGCTTCTACCTTAGAAGTCGTCGGTTCGACGCCCATTCGTGGTGTGTATGAACGGGTAACTTCAAAGGGGCACTTGCCAGTAGAAGAAGATTTGGAGTTGTTATACGCGAACTGAGCCAGGGGAAGCCAATCCTCCCATCGTTCCTGCTGATGGTTTGCATACATCCGTAAGTACTGCTGAATTTCGCGGTTCAACCGCTCTGTTTGACCATCCGTTTGTGGATGAAACGCCGTCGAGAGCTTCTGCTCGACACCCAACATTTTAAATAATTCCTTCGAGAACTGAGATGCGAACTGCGGTCCGCGATCCGAGACAAGAGACTGGGGAAGGCCGTGGTGCTTCCAGACGTGAGTTAAATAAAGCCGAGCCGTACTAGCGGCAGTTTCTTCTCCAGTGCAGGGGATGAACTCTGCTTCCTTAGAGAACCGATCGACGACAACTAAGACGTAAGATTTTCCAGAGGAGCTCCTGACTCCTATATCCATAAAGTCGGTCGTAAGATCCTTCCAAGGCCCATCAGGGACGGGTAAAGATTTGAGTTCGCCTGCCGGCGGCTTGTTACTAGGCTTGCTAGCTTGACACGTCTGACAGTGCTTTACGTACTCCTCGACATCGGGCTTCAAGGTAGACCACGTGAACCAGCGTGTGATCAACTCCTGAGTTCCTTTTACGCCTCGATGACCCGCTAGGGGCGAATCGTGAAGAGCGGCTAAGACCTTCTGTCTAAGTGCCTCAGGCACGAAAACTTTGTCTCCGTCATACAGCAAACCGTCGCGTCGGTCGAGCGTTCCAGCGTCAACCTCGGCCGTTACACTGCGCAGTTCTTCTATAAAGGGGTTTTCTAAGCGCACAGCGCGCACTTGTTCGGGTTTGATAAATATCGACTCCTCAGATTTAGCATTTTCGCGATTCTCTACTAAGTCTTCGCGGCGAGAGAGAGCATCCGGTCGTCCCATGGAAACACCTGGTTTGTGGACGATAACACAATTAAAATGACTAAAGTACTGCGCCCAATGCGCCTGGCGTGGTTGAAGCTTCTGCGACGTCATAAACCATTTAAGGTTGTGGTGATCCGTCCAAATCTCAAACTGGTACGGAGTAGCTTCGAGGTAATGACGCCATTGCTCTAGAGCGCGAATGATGGCTAGCATCTCTTTGTCGTGAACCGTATAATTAAGCTCTGCTCCACTAAGCGAGTGACTCGAATAGGCAACTGGTCTCCAGAGACCGTCATCGCATTCTACCGAGAGCACGGCTCCGGTTGCGTAATCCGAGGCATCGGTTTCTAAACGGAACTTCCGATCCTGATCGGGGAACATAAGTATAGGCGCGGTCGTGAAGGCTTCCTTAAGCGTGTCAAACGCTATTTGGCACTTGTCGGACCAGAGAAACGGAGTGTCCTTTTTAGTGAGATCATTAAGGGGGCGCGCGACCTGCGCGAAATCCTTTATGAATCGTCGGTAAAAGTTCGCAAGGCCAAGGAAGCCTCGAACTCCACGAACAGAAGTGGGGATCGGCCAATCGCGCACGGCGGCGACTTTAGCGGGATCCATCTTAACTCCATTCGTGCCAACTATCATACCCAGAAAGTCGACCTCCTTTTGCTTAAATAAACATTTCTCCGGTTTAACGAACAAGTCGTTCTCCTTCAACCTTCTAAGCACCTCCAGCACGATCCTGTCATGCTCCTTTTCATCGTCCGTTTTGTAAATATCATAAGATCGTCTATGTATACAACTAGAACGTCCTCCATATCACCGAAGATGTCGTTCATCATATTTGAAACGTGGCGGGGGAATTACATAATCCAAAGAACATAACCAGCGGCTCGAAGGCTCCACGGTGACAGACGAAAGCGGCTTTCCACTCGTCACCTTCCTTGATCCGGATGTTGTTGTATCCCCACCTAAGGTCCATTTTCGTAAATAATTTACAGCCTTTCAACTTGTCAACAAGCTGCGAGATAAGCGGGAGCGGATACGAGTTCTTGACTGTATGCTCGTTTAAATAACGGTAATCCTGTACCATTCGCTTCTTTCCATCCTTTTTAGGGACGAAGAACACGGGAGAGGTCTGCGGCGATTTACTAGGCCGAATATAACCCTTCTTAAGCTGTCCATCAACGAAGTTGCTAACTTCAGTTTGCTCATCAGGCTGAGAGGGATCAACCTTCCCTTCTTCGGAACAAACGACTCCTTTAGTTCTATTGCGTGGTCCCAAGGTTCCTAAGCGGCATGCGTTCGGATTCCTGGACAGAGAAGACGCTTAAATATTCGTGGTATTCCTTCGGAACCAGTTCCTCAGGGGTTTTATCCTTTTTAGGAGCCTCCTGCTTGTCGGCTCTGAATATATTATGCCAGTCTTCGAGGGCCTGGACCTCCTCCTTTTCGACACGTCTAACGAAGGCCGCTTCGGCGCGAGTTGCCTGCAACTACGAGGACACCTCTTCATCGAGATTTCGCCGGTCTTCCAATTGACCTCCGGGTTGTGGGTGGCAAGCCACGTGTGACCCAAAATCATGTCGTGAGACCCCAGATCCGTGACATCGGCTACTAACTCTTCGAAGTGATCTCCGAACTGAACTCTAAGCGGTACTTGATGCGTAATCCTTCAGCGGAGTTAAGAGTACCATCGACATTAAATACGTCCACAGCTCGTGGGAGAGACAACTTTGGAAGCTTCTTTCGATCGACGAATTTGGCGTCACGAAAACACCTGTAGCACCGGAATCCAACAGGGCCTGCACAGCGTGTGCGTCACCCTTCCTAGTGCGAATAATTATAGGAACGATACGTGATCCTTTAAGTTGAGCGTGCGAACTCGGGATTTCGGCGGTACTGTCGCCTGAGCATCGCTAACCGACTCGGATCCTTCCGAAACGCTATTTTTAGAGGTTTTATTGCTTGGAGAATTAAGCGGTGCCAGTTTAACATCCGGTCCCGAGCCCTTTCGGGACCCTCCAACACGGTGTAGGTA